>QJNZ01000356.1:0-90553 GCA_004155055.1 Monosporascus sp. CRB-8-3
TTTTTTAAAAAAAAAAAAAAAAAAAAAAAAACTAGCTGAAAAGACGGGCGCGTAACGCCCGTAACCTTTCAGCTTTAATTCTAAGGATATATAACTGCTTACGTAACCGTATAAATTAACTTTTAACGTATTACATAAGCGAACGGGACATAAGCGAACAGGATATTTTTTGGTATATTTTAATAAAAACTTTAAATAAAATAATTATAACGTTTTAAGTTAATTTAAATTAATTAGATTTTTTATCGCTAAACGTTTTTACTATCTTTTTATAAATATACGTATTATATCCGGGTTTACCGTAAACGCTATATTTCCTTTTTTTCGTTTAAACCTTTTTACGACGATTACTCTTAACTTTTATTAAATGCAATTATTTATTATTATTTTCCTTTTTAGTTATAAAAGCCCTTGTTTTCCTTATAATAAACGTTTTTTTTTTAAAAAACGTATATTTTTAATTTTCCGGCATTTATTAAAAGCGTAGTTCGTTTTACGAAAGTAACCGTTTTTTTTCCAAAAACAAAACCGATTTCGTATAAAAATAACAAGTTACTTTTTATTAAAAGCTTAACCGATTTAATTATTTTTATTAACAAGTTACCCTGATAATTTTTAATTTTTCTTTATAAATAACGTCTTTATTAATTTACGTTAATAATATTTTTAAAAGTTTTCGCAGGTAAGAAAATAATAAAGTTAATAAAAGTAAATAGAAAAACGATTAATATAAGTATAATTAAAACTTTTAACTTAAAAAAACGCGATTAAAATCGAATAAAATAAATCCCGCTTTTATAAATCCGGATTTTCTCCCTAGAGAAGACGTAACCGTAAAACCAAATTAAACAAATAGATAAATTGTAATATCGGTTATTAAGCTTTACCAAGCCCTAACTTTCTTATAGACTGCCTTGTTATGCCCTTATCGACGACCATTCTTAACCGAATTCTGGACGGTTTTCGCAATCCGGAACAGCCGGATAAATTATCGTTCGTAATTTTTTAATTTATATTAAGCCAAAAGTTAAACTTTAAAATTTTTAAATTTTTTACCACTTATATTTAGCTTTTTTAATAATTTTTTTATACGGTCGATATTTTCCATCATAAGATTATTTAATTTTTAATTACTTTTATTTATATAAATTAAATCGTATCCGAAAATTAAAAATAAATCCGATTTTTTTAAAAAAAATCGGTTAAATGTAACGGCTAGGCTAGTTAACCAACTATTAAACCAAGTCGTACGGTTTATGTTGGCAGTCGTATTGCGGGAGTCTAAGTAACAAAAATAACTTAGTTACGTCTGGTAATATTAAGGGTATCTTAGGTAACCAAGTTATATTGCAAGCTGGTGCTATCTAAATTATAGGATTAATGAACGTATATATCCTTTATAAAAACCTGGATCTCCTATAAATCTTGTTATCCTCCTAGATTTAAAGGGCATTAAATCTATATGGATTTAATTGGATTTTAAGAACAGGAAAGATCCAAATTACGTAACTTAACTTACTTAGGTTCTATTTCGGTCCGTTAAAACCGTCTCCGAAATCTCCCCTTTATTGGGTCGTAATACGATATCCCTTTTTTTAAGATTTTTGCCCTTAAAGATTTCCTCCGGTAAGTTAATCTTTTATTATAGGTAGTCGTATCGCTAATCGTAAATCCCGTAATCGTCCGAATCAAAAAAAAAACCTTAAATCTTTAGTTGCTTATATTATTAAATTTGGTTTTAAAGTAATACTTTGTACATTATGTTTCGAAAAAAGAACGAAATATTAAATAATAAAAGAGATTCGTCGTTACAGCGAATATATTAAACATCGTCGTCGCTATAATGGGTTTGGTATTTCTATCGATTTTTTTCGTCGTATTAAAAAGGAAAAAAACCGTTTAGATCGTAAAAAGGCCGTAACGGAAGAAACCTTACTACATCTTTAGCAAAAGTTAAAGGAAAACCTTATACGTAAACAGCGTAACATTAATAAAACCATTAATCGCCTTTTTCGTTTTCGTCGTTAAAAACGGTTTTTTTACGTTTAAAAGGTGAAAATCGTTAATTGCGGTCTTTAATTTATAAATAAGTTGGAAAATTAAGAACGGTTAAAAACAAATACGTTGCCCTTTGTTTAGGTTCCTGTTTAAAATAATTGGTCCATTTCTAAGATGTCCGATTAGCTGTTTTTAAATAGTATGGACTGGAATATCTTTAACTTTAGTAACCCCAATGTTATTAATAAAAGTTTTTTAACAGGTGTTAAGCGCCAGTGAGATTTTTAGCGGGTTTTTAGGTATTTTCGGAGTTTAAGTAATTTTTCCATTTAATTAAGTATTAGGTAAATTTTTTTTTTTCGTATATCGAATATTTTTTTAATTTCGTATATTTTCTTTTTTTTTTTTACCTTTATATCGTTTTATGTTATATATACCTTAATAATATCCGTTATTAACTTGAATAAGGAAATATAAAAAACTGGATGGAATTTGATTTTAAGTGGTAACTTTAATTAATAATTGTTTTTTAAGATTTTCTTGATAATTTTGTACGGGCCAATATATTTAAAATCGAGTTTTTAATTTAGGTATTTGGTTTTAATATTTTTAGTAACTAGATAAACCATTTTCTTTTCCGAAAAGGTTAATTTTTTTAACTTTTTTTGGTTGTAGTATTTATTTATTTGGTTACGTACGAATTAAAGTTCTGTTTTTATTTTTTGGTATAATTATTTAAATTGTTCTAAAGTAAAAATTACTTTAACATTAATTAATCCTTTTTTTCGTATTTCTTTATAAACTTTTAAGGTAAAATTAAAGTTAGTAGTTGTTAAAGTTATTTTAATGTTATTATAGTAATTGGTGTTATAAGTTAATTATGTAATAAGTAATTTTTCAACTTAGTTATTTTGTTTATAGTTAATGTAATATCGTAAATACGTTTTTAACGTTTAGTTAATTTTTTCCGTTTATCCGTCCGTTTATAGTTTAAAAATGCTTGATAATTTATAATTTAAGCTAAATTATATTATTAAAATTTGCCAGAATTTTGAAATAAAGGTCGTATTTTTATTTAAAACGATTTTTGTTAGTAATCCGTATATGCTATAAATATGTCGAAAGAAAATGTATACCATTTATTCGGTATTTATATCTTTTTTATAAGGTAGGAAATAAGAAAATTTTGTAAATTGGTTAATAATTATAAAGATGCTATTATAATATATACCCGTAATTAGGTTTTTTAATAATGGAAATTTCGTAATAAAGTTAAATATAATTAAATCCTATAATTATTTAGCGATTAATAATAATTATAGTTTTCCGTAAGGTTTATATTATCTAGTTTTCGTCTTAATATAAATGTCGTATTATTATATAATTTTTTATACAGTTAACTTTATCCTAAGAAAATAATACGTTCGTTATATACGTTTTAGGGTTTTGTAAATCCCTGGGTATCCGTATAATTAATATTTATATATTTTTTGTATTAAATTTTTTTAATATTTCTTTAATATATAGATTTTGTTTATTTTTTAATTTTCGGGTAAGTTATTATAATATTGTTATATTTCCTCGTATATGTTAGGTATAAACATTTTGATAATATTAATATGTTATTATTACAAATACTTTTTTATTATCCGGTTGAATATAGTTTGTTATATTTTTACCTTAAAATCTTTTAAATTTAGTCGTTTGCTAAAAACGTTTATTTTACCGTTTTCCGATTCTTTACGATAGATAATAATATAATCGAATTTTAAAAAGTACTTTGCGTAACGTAATTATCGTCCGATTAATTTTTTTATAATTACGAAATAAAAAATATTTTTATAATTTATATATACTTTTACTTAATGTTAGTTTCCTTTAAGGTAATGCTTAAATTCTTTAAAGGCCTTAACGATAACTAGGAATTCCTTGTTGTAAATAGGGTAATTAAATTCGGTACCGTATAATTTATAAAAATAAAAAACGATAAGATATAACTTCCTTTTATCGTTTCGTTAGTAAACTATTACTTTTAAAGCAAAGTTTAAAATGTCGGTTTCGAATTTTACTAGTTTGTTTAAATCGTATATTATTAAGATAGGTTCGTTAATAAAAGCGTTTTTAAACTATTAAAAAGCTTTTTCCGCCGTTAAGGCCTATATAAATTATCGATTTTTCTTGGTAAATTCTATTAATAACATTACGACCTTATTAAAATGTCATATAAATTGTCAGTAATAATTAACAAATCCAAGGAATACTTAAATTTCGGTAATATTAATAAGTATTTTCTAATCCTTAATTGCAGAAATTTTCTTAAGGTTTATTTTAATATATCCTAAAGTAATAATATATCTTAAGTACTTAATTTCTTAAATATAAAAAATACTTTTTTCTATATTAACTAAAAGGTTAATATCTTATAAAACTTATAAAACCTTATAAACGTATTTTATATATTTCTTTTTTATCTTCGAATAAATAAGGATATTATCGAAATAACATATAACAAAAATGTTAAAATATTATTAAAATATATAGTTAACTATCCGTTAAAAAATTACTAATACGTTCGTAAATTTAAAAAACATAACGAAATACTCGAATAATCCGTATTTCGTTTTAAAAGCTATTTTCTATTTATCTCCGGATTTAATTCGAATCTAGTTATACCCTTCTTTCAGATTTAAGGCCGTAAACCATTTAGCATTTTATAATCGATCCTTAATCTCGGTAATTAAAAATAACGGTATTCTATTTTTAACGGTAATATCGTTAAGTTATCGGTAATTAATAATAAATCGTAATTTTCCGTTTTTTCGTAAAATAAAAAATATTAAATATCCTACCAATAACCTGGAATGTCGTATATATCCTTTTCGCAATTTATCCTTTAAATAATCGCGAAAAACGTACAGCTTTGTTTTATTTAAATTGTAAATAAGATAAAAGGTAATCGTTTTACCATCTTTAAAAACTATCTTATAATTTTATTCGCTATATTATAATAATTTTGTATCGAACTTTTCCTAAAAAAGTTTTTTATACTTATAATATCGTAATAATACCTTTGCCATTTACTCTAGTAATTTCTCGGGTTATACTTGTAAATTGTCGTTTATTTATCGAAATCGTATTTTAAAGTTCGTAATAATATGCCGTATTCTTTTATTATATCCTTTATTCTAAATATATCTTATCTTTTTAAATAATAAAATTTCTATCGTATCCTCATATCTACATTCGTCGTTCTTATCGATTAAATATTAAAATCTTATATTATCTGTATTTTATCTTATATTAAAAAATAAGCGAAAACTTATTTAATTAATTTCCTAGTTAATTAAGGGGTTATATTAATGTAACTATAATTTTCCTAAGATTATATCGTATCCGTTTAATAAAATAATATCGAAATTAATAATTTATTTTTTTCTTTTAATAAAAGTTTTAAAATAATTAATCTTGCATCTAATTTATTTATCGTCGTAAGTAAATTTTTAACCTTCGGTATTTTCGACCTTATAAAGGTAACTCTTCTTTTTCCATAATAACTTTAACTAATTTATTACCTCCGGATTAATATAATTTGCAATTATTACTCCGCAATCCACTATTACAATATACCAATTCCTCTTAATCCGTACTCGTATAATAATAACGTTATCGCCGGTAGCTCCAATCGTTACGTTTAGAACCTTTTTAAAATGCTATAATCTAATTTCTTTTCTTTCGCCTACCTATAACTCCTTTACAGGTAACGCTACTTTTTTAAAATCTGTAAAAATTCTCGCAATATCTTTTCGTCCCGATTATTCTATGCTTATAATTCTTTTAACTATTCTTCCATACGTATTACTTATTTTTACAACTGTTTAAATTACTATCATATATCTAACGGTTCGTAGGTTTACTTTATAAGGGCCTTAATAATTGCTCCGTCGGATAATATCGTTTACGAATTATTATTTTCCTATTAGTTACTATATTTTTTTTCGTTTTTCGAATCCTACTATCCTTTTTTAATAAAACTCTTAATTTTTTTTTAATCGCTTTTTTATCTTCTAAGTTAGTAATAAAAATTAACTAAATACTTAAATCGGTAATAATTCGCTAACAGTACCTTTTTACCGTTCTCTGGATTAATTTTTCTTTTATTTAATGGTCGTACTATCCGAAATAATAGAAAAGGTTCTTTTGTAAATATAACTTTCCCAATAGCCAGCTTTATAAAGTTACTTTCTGGTTAATCTTATTTTAATTCGCAAATAATCGTAAATATCGGTACCACTATTAATTATTTTTATTAACTCCTTTTTATCGTTTAAAGTTAAATTTTTATTAATACATTCGAATTATACGCTAATAAATTACTTCCTTTTATTCCTGATAAAACCGACATTTAAGTTTGTTACAATAAACAACGTAAACCTTCGTATATCGTTCCGGTTTTCCTGGGCAAAAATCTTCCTTTTATTTATAATATTCTTACAACCATCCTTACAAAACTAATTAGTTTTGTTTTTTTACTACCTTTTCTACTAGGACTAGGTAAGTAACTTTTTTTTAATAAGGGCCTTTTATCCGGAATAGTCCTTATACCATTATAACACCGTATATCGTAATTGGACCATATTAATTAACCTTTTATTATCCTTCTTATCGTTTTATTATTACTTTTCGGGTATAAAGGTCCAGTTGTTTTATTAAGATTTCTTAAGTACCTTATACTTAAAAGCCTTATATCTTATCTTACCATAATTATAGCATTTTACCTATAATTAATCTCGTTATTAAACCGTTTCAATTTTTATAAAGCCCGGTTAAATCCCGTAAAAAATAAAAAATATAATACGCCCATTTCCTTAACTAGGCCTATTAAATTTATATCGTAAAACGTATTAGCCCTTTTTTTTTTATCGTTTTTCGAATTATCGGTTATCGATTTTTACTATTTTAATAATATATTTATTTAAGGAAATTAATCGTTTTAACTTAATTACCTTATCCTTAACGTTATTTTTTAACCTTTTGTAAAATACGTTAATTAAAATATCGTCTTTTTCGTCCACTTATTTTGCTTTAGCTATTAAGTTTCGGAATTTTATTACGTACTTAAACGCTAGTTCTTTTTGTCGTAATTGCAGAATTTTTTATACGGTAATACGTTCCTTATCAAAATTATCGAAATTATCCTTTAATTTTTCTTTAAAATTGGAATAATTGGCAAAAAGTTCCGTAATAAACTTTTTTTTATCGTTTTCTGCCTTTTCCAGGTAATCTCTTATAATTAGCTCGAACTAATCGAATACGTCCCCGGTAAGGAATACCGTAACGGTAAAAATTATGTTTTCCGGATTATTAAAAGTTAAAAACCGTAAATACATTCGTACTTAAGTAAGGAAGCTTTAAATATTAATTTTTCTATCGTAAAGTTAAAACTTTTTAACCTTAATCTTTAAAATGTTAAAATCTTTTTTGGTTATTTTCTTAAATCGCAAAACTTCCGTTTTCAGTTTTTTAAATTTATTTTAAAACTATTAACTAGCGGTAGTTTTTTTAATGCTAAAAGCTATTTTAACAATTTAAATAATTACTTAAAATTTAATAATATTACTAAATAAAAGTTTGCAACGTATAACAGCTAAGCTAATTAACCAACTATTAAACCAAGTCGTACGGTTTATGTTAACAGTTATATTGCGGGAGTTTAAGTAACGAAAATAACTTAATTACGTCTAATAATACCAAAAATGTCTTAAGTAACCAAGTTATATTACAAACTGGTACTATCTAAACTATAGGATTAATAAGCGTATATATCCTTCATAAAAACCTGGATCTCCTATGGATCTTATTATCCTCCCAGATCCAAAGGGCATTAAATCTGTATGGATTCAATTGGATCTTAAAAACAGGAAAGATCCAAATCACGTAACTTAACCCACTTAGGTCCTGTTTCGGTCCGCTAGAACCGTCTCCGAGACCTCCCCTCTGTTGGGTCGTAACATTAAATTAACGAAAGTATCGATATTTTTAATTCGTCCTAAAGTTTTATTAAATTTAAAAATTTAAAAAAAAACGTTTTCCATAAAAACTTTATAATTACGAAATACCGGTATTTTGTAATAAGAATTACCCGGTATATTTTAGTTGTTTTAATTAATAGGGATTTAAAAAGGTGTCGTAAAATCAATTAAGATTAAAGGTAACTAGTTTAAAGTTCCTAGCCCTTTTTCCTAATTAATATCTAACATTTTTAATCGTAAAACTAGCAAAAGGTTACAAAGCAGTTATTTTATACGGATTTAAGGTTTACCGCGAAAAGTTTAATATTTCCTAAATTATTATATTTTAAGAGAGTTCCTTTACCGAATTAGCTAAAGGGCATAAGGTTGATTAAGGTCGAAACTTATCGGCATTACGTAAATAAATTTTTTAGCCGATATTAGTTAAAAAATTATATATTTACAAAAACCTAGCAATCGGTTTCGGAATAAGGTTTTTCGTAACCGAAACGTATAATTTATTATTACCGTAAAAACTATTAATAATTACCGTATTCGAGAATATTGCGTAAAGTATTTATCGTATTAATTATTAATATAATTACTTCGTATCTTTAGCTTAGCCTGGATAATACGGCTTGAACCTAACGACCTTGTATAAATCCGGATTTAATATTATTAATTATTATAACAACTTTAAACGCGTTATAAAAACCGGCAAAAAAATTTTTCTTAGTAATATAAATAACGTAACGTTATATAAAACCTTCGATATATAACAAATAAACGCGTTTTAATATAGAAAAATAAAATACGTTAAAAAATTATGGCCCTTAAAAAAATACACAAATATATTAAATATAATAATATTATTAGTTTTGTAGTAATTTTCGAATTCGATCGAATAATAGCTTTCGTAACTATTAAGAATAAAAAAACGTTTCGAATTTTTAATACGCGGTTTAATATATTTATCAAAATACTTAATTTATTTTAAACTTAATTTATTTATCGTCCAGATATTTCCGCTTATAGTAAATTTCCAATTAAATCATAATAAGTTATCGGTAAACTAACAAAAAAAATAGTTTTTTCCGGTAAAAATAATAAATAAAAGTAGGGCCCAGTTTTAAAAGTTAACAGCTTGTATTATTATAAATTATTCCTTATTTCTTTATTACGTTTATTTAAGTTTTTTTTATTTTTCGGCATTTATAATTATTATATCTATTATTGTAAGAAAACTTACTAAATTTTATTTCGTCGAAATTGTAAATATTTTCTTCCGTAGTGCCGTATTTCGCGATTATAACCCGAATAAGTTTAAACTATTTACGAAACATTTCTAAATTTTTACATAAAACCTTTTAATGATTTATTTTTCGATTTAAACGCGATTTAATTTTTTTTTACAATTTAACAAAATTAAACGCTTAATTAATTCCGATACGTATCGTAATACGTTAAATAAATAGCGAATTCGTTATATTTTTAACATATTAAAACCAGATAAAAAAAATTTACGTATTTAAATTTAAAATTCGTTTAATAATTAAATTTTTTTCGGTCGGCGTTAATTTTCGCGAATTAGGGATAATATCGGTTCGGGCGCGTTTACTGTTAAATTACGCTTTTAAAATAAAATATAAGATATTATAAATAAAACCAAACTTTTTATAATTAAGTTTCGAGTTTCGTTTTTTAACATAAACCGCTAGGTTTATTTTCGCTTTTTTCGTAAAACGTTTTATAACGTTAACGTTAAAAAAATATCCCGTTCGCTTATATGTCCCGTTCGCTTATATAATACGTTAAGCATAATAATATATAAAGAAATTATACGTATTTATATATAATCTTTTAAAAGAAAAATAAGTTAAATATTTGTTTTTTTAAATATAATTTTATATATTTTATCCGTAAATATACGAATTAAATAAAGTTAATAATATATATATATAGCGGACTTATAAAATATTTACTTATACTTTTATTTTTATAACTATTATAATTAGCTTTTTGTTCTTTTTATATATTACTATAAAAGTAAACACGGATAATTTAAATTATTAGCAATTTAATATACAGCTATTTCTACATATTCTTCCTATGATTTTTGTAATCTCGAAATCGAAAGGATTCGAACTGTAGTTATTTTTTTTTTTTAAAAACGGAATTATTTTTACGTTTTATTCTTAGACGGCTTTATACGGCGTTATCGTAACGTTATTTTATAGCTTTTATTTTATATTTTTATTTATTTATATACGAATTTCCTTTTACCCGCTTCATTTTTATTTTATTTCCGTTCTTAATAATTTATTTTAGTTCCTACGATTCCGTACGTTTATATACATATATTAATTCCTATTTTGTTATATAAATATATATAAATTTCTTTTATTTTTCGTATAAGTTTATTCGTAAAGTTTTTTATATAAAGTTATAGGTTCGGACGAATAATTCCGTATAAATACGTTTATTCAGTAAATAATTAATCTACTTTTTTATAGTATTATTTAAAATTAAATGTCGTACGCGTTTTTATAAGTTCGTATAAAAGTTTACGGATCCGTTTTATAATACATTTCCGAATCCGTACGGCGATTTAAAAAAAGTTGTTATCGTATAAAGTCGATTTGTTTTTTAAATATACGAAACGGTTTAAAGCGCATACAAAATGAGATAAAATCGTATTTAACGTTAAAATTAACGCAATTTAACAAAGTAATTACGTATAATTTAGTTTATAGGTATACGTTTACGCTCGTAATAATACGATAAACGAAATTATTAAATTATTTTATTAAATCAAGGTTTATATATTACCGTACATATTTATATTATTTTTTATTAATTTATTTAAAAGATACTTAATTATAACGTTTCGTATAATTCTGTACGGCATATAAAGGCGGCCGTATTATTTCGAAAATATTAAAAATTTCCTATAAATAAAATTTTATCGTACGTATTTAAATATTTTTTAATATTTATGTATTATTTTATATTAATATTTATGATTGAAAATAAATATGTAAACGAAAACTTTTATTGTAAATGTTATAAAGGTAATAAACTATATAAGAAATGCGTTAGTATGTATATAATTATACGAAATCTATTTTTTTAATACGGTTACGTATTAATACGTACTATAATGTATAAAAATAAATCTTATAATAGGTGTACATATAATTTCTAGGGTATAAAATATTTATTTAAAACTGTATAAGTTTGTGCGTTCTCCTTAGAGGAGACGTAACCGTGGAACCAAATTAAACAAATAGATAGATTATGCTATCGGTTGCTAAGCATTACTAAGCCCTAACCTTTTTACAGATTGCCCTGTTATATAAATCTTTACTAACGACTATTTTTAACTAAATTCTAGACGGTTTTCGTAATCCGAAGCAGCCGGATAAATTAGTATTCGTAATTTTCCAACTTATATTAAGTTAAAAATTAAATTTCGAAATTTAAATACCTTTTATTATTTATATTTAACTTTTTTAACAGTTTCTTTATACGGTTAATATTTTTTATTATAAGGTCGTTTAACTTTTAATTATTTTTATTTATATAAATTAAATCGTATCCGAAAATTAAAAATAAAATCTGATTTTTTTTAAAAAAAGAAATCGGTTAAATCGACGGAAGTATTAATATTTTTAATTTATCTTGAAATTTTATTAAGTTTAAGGATTTTAAAAAAAAACGTTTTCCGTAAAGATTTTATAGTTACGAAATACCGGTATTTTGTAATAGGAATTACCCGGTATATTTTAACTATTTTAACTAATAAGGATTCGAAAAAATATCGTAAAATCGATCGAAACTAAAATCGTAAGATTAATAAAAGGTCGCAAAGCAATTATCTTATACGGACTTAAAATTTACCGCGAAAAGTTTAACATCTCCTAAATTATTATTTATAAGGCACTTTATATAAGGCCTACTAAATCGAAAAGCTAAAGGGCATAAAGTTTATTAAGGTCGAAGTTTATCGGCATTACGTAAAAAAACCTCCCGGCCGACATTAATCGAAAAATTATATGCTTACGGGAATCTAATAATTAATTTCGGAATAAGGCTTTTCGTAATTAAAACGTATAATTTATTATTACCGTAAAAACTATTAATAATTACCGTATTCGAAAATATTAGGTAAAGTATTTATCGTATTAATTATTAGTGTAATTACTTTATATTTTTGGCTTAGCCTGGATAATACGGCTTAAACCTAACGACCTTGTATATTTTTACCATTTCTCCCTAGAGGAGACGTAACCGTGGAACTAAATTGAACAAATGGATAGATTATATTATCGGTTGCTAAGTTTTATTAAACCTTAACTTTCGTATAAGCGTTTTATTCTAAGGTGATTTTAAACTGCCAAGTTATATATGCCCTTATCGACAACCATTCTTGCCGGAATTCTGGACGGTTTTCGTAATCCGAAATAACCGGATAAATTATTACTTATAGATTTTTGATATTAATTTAAAAGTTGAACTTCTACGTTTGTAAACCCGTTATCGCTATTTTTCAAAATGCCAGTAATTGTTTTATAAACCGGCTATTTTTTAATATAAGTTTAAGTAAAAATCGATTATTTCCGTTATTTTAAATTAAATTATATCCGAAAATTAAAAGTAAAATCCGATTTTTTTCGGAAAAGTTATTAATATCGATAAAGGTATCTATATATTTTACTCGGCCGATTATTTTATTTAGGTCGATTAATTTAATTAAAACCGTTTCTATCGAAATTCCGGAGGTACGGAGTATTAGGACTTTAAATTCGGATTTGGCCGGTATATTTTAGTTATTTTAATTAATAAAGGTTTAAGAAACTTTAAAATTAATCGAGGTTAAAAAAAAAATGGCTGTCGTAAGATTGGCGACAGGTCGTAAAGCAGCTATTTTATACGAACTTAAAGTTTATTACGAAAAATTTAATATTTTTTAAGTTATTATTTAAGATTTTTTTTACTAAACCGTAAAGGGCATAAGGTTTATTAAGGTCGAAACTTGTCGGTATTACGTAATAGTCGGTTTCGAAATAAGGTTTTTTATAACCGAAGTATAATTTATTGTTATCGTAAAAACTATTAATAGTTGCCGTATTCGAAAATATTAGGTAAAATATTTATCGTATTAATTATTGGTATAATTACTTCGTATCTTTAGTTCAGCCTAGATAATACGGCTTAAACCTAACGATTTTGTATATTTTTACTATTATTATACGATCGATTTCCGATCGATTTCCGATCGTGTTAATATAGTTTTATACGTTTTAAATTATTTTATTTTTTATATATACGTTTATTTCTTTACAAGGTGTTAATATTTTCTAAACTTTTACGTATTATATTTAATAAAATATTTATATTATACCCAGTAATTATAGTAACGGACGAATTTTTTTTTTCGTTAGTTACTTTTCTTATTTTTTATTAAACTTAATAATATTACTTGGTTTTTACTAAATTCTCGATTATATTACGGTTTTAGTAAAATATTAGAAATCTATTATATATACGTTAAGGAATTTATTCGTTTTAATTATTACTTAAACGTAAATAAATACGGACGTTTTATTTATAAAATTAAAGTTTTTAATTAAAGAATTTACTTATTTTTTAATTAAATTTTTATAAATATATAACGTTAATTATAATAATTTTTTAATGCTATTAATATTTTTTCTTAATATTTATAAATTATTCGGTTAATAACCGTAATTTCTTTATATCGTTTTTTAATTTATTTACTTATTTTTTGGAATTTTTATAAAAAATATTTTATTATTTTCAAGTAATATTTATATAGAGTAGTAAACGATAAACGGCCGATAAACATATTTCGAACGTTATTATATATAAATTCCGTATTTTATAATAATTTTATTTAATAATTTTGATATTTATAATCGTAATTATAAATATAATATTTTAAAATTTAATAAATATATTCCGTTTATTTATCGGTTTACGAATAAAACATAATTAATATTTACCGTTTTATTGTTAATGTTTTATAAAATTTAACTTAAAATTAACTTATTATTAATTTTTATTAATATTATATTTTATATTTTGTTTTATCTTAAAGTAATCGGCTTAATTTAATAACAATTAATCTTTTTTTAAAAATAAATAATTTTATTTTCGTAAAGCGATCGACGATTATTAAAATAGCGTCGTATTTTAACCCGTTTAATCTTAAGTTATTATAAAAGTTCTATTATTAAATTTAAGGTCATTTTTTTAATAATAATTTAAATAATAAAAAAAGCTATAATTATTTGTTTAATTTATAACGTAACTTTATCGTATGTTAATAATTTCGATATTATTTACTATATTTTCGAATATCGTTTATTAGATTTTTTAATAAACCTTTTTAATTATAAATTTATTATACTAGCGTATTTTATATACTTTATTATTAAATCGTTATACTATTAATTAATTAACTAATTTCGTAAAACGTTTTACAAAAATTACAAATTTATCCGGATAATATAAAATTTTATTCGGATTTAAAAAATGTTTCCCATTAAAATCGACTTAACGTTTAATTATTTTTATTAATTTTGTAATATTTAAATCTTTAATTCATAATTTTTAAATTTAATTATAAAATTTTCTGGAAATTTTCGGTTATAATCGTATTTCGTTTTTAACTAAGTTTCTAATTAAAAAACGTAAAACGGAATAATTATAAATAATAATTTTAATTATAATTTCGTTTTATTTAAACTTTTCGAAACTCGATTATAATTTAATCGTAATTTACGGCCGTTATTATTTTGCCATTAATGGTATTAATATTACGATATTTACTATTTTATTATACATAAATAATAAATATAATAAATATTAAAAAAAAATTAAATTTTTTTTATAATTGTCTAATAAATAATTTCCGTTTTTATATAGACGGTAATATTTAACTTTGTATTATTTAAAATTGATTTAAAAATTAGGTAGTGAAAGAATTTTCGGTTTTTTTTATAAAAGTTTTTATTTTTTATAATATTTTAAATTGCGTTATATATTTACGATAATTTTTCCAACGTTTTCAACTATAACGTATGTAACATTAAGTCTTTTAATAACGTAAGAATTATATGTTTATATACGATTTTCCCTAATATATAATTTAGACGTTTAAATAGTTTATCCGCTAGGTTAACGGTATCCGATTCATATTAAATTTTAAAGTTAAATTCCAAAAAAACTGTAGAGTTAATTTATTTTTGAAATTACGAGTTAGCGCCGTAATAGTATTTTTTAACAGTATATAATCACTAAATATTAAAAAATCTTTTCTGTATTATCGAAATATTATTATGAATATTTTAGGCTTTTTATAATTTATTTCTTTTCAATTAAATAAATTTTCGTAATTAATATATCATTAAATATTGAAATCTTCTATATATTTATTATTAAACCCCGGATATAATTTTTATAAAAAAGGTTATATTCACTTTAACATTTTTTAAATCCCTTTAATATTAGAAAATATATATTATTTAAAAGGCCTTTTTTAATTTATAGAATTTTTTTAATATTTTCAGTTACTTAAACTTTATTCTTTTATTTTTATATTATAGTCTTTTTAATAATTTAATACTAAATTTAATAATATATAAATCATAACTTATAAATTTCTTATAAAAACTTACGAATTTTAAAAAAAATTAAATATTATAAATAAATTCCTGTTTTAGCTATACCTTAATAATGTTAATCCGTCGGCGATTTATTTTTAAATTATCGGTAGTAATTATAAATCCTAGGAATTGTTTTTAAAAAAACGATATTTAAATAATTTAACGAATATGTAATATTATAATAGTTATTTATAAATTAATTAAGAATATTTCGTATGCTTTGTATTATTCTTTTTATAAATAATTATATTATTTAAGTATATTGTATACATGTAAATTTTTAATTTAATTAATATTATAAATATATAAGCTTACCAACTAACTAGGGTGTAAATAAAATAAAACGGTATAATTATATATAGAAATTAATCGTAATAAATTTATCAAAGTTTTTTTATTTATCTCCTTTTTTAATTGTAATACGAGAATATATATTTTTAAGATGAATTTTCGAAAACACCTTAAATAATCTTAATCGGTTTATAAATTTTAACATTAAATATAAAAAATATCTGGCTTTTATTATTACTCGATTTAAACTCTTATAATCGCCGTATTATTAAAGATTACCGTTTTTTTAAATATAAATCATATCGGTACTTTAATATTTATGTTTAAATAACGTATTTTCTATATTTTTAAATTTCTTAAATATACTTTTCGAATATTATTCGTTAAACTTCCGAAATAAAATAAATCGAACTTAATAAACTTTTTAAAAAAAAATTAAACTAAATATATACGTTTACTCCGATTTCTTTTTTAGATTTACGATTAAAAATTAAGATAATTTATCGTTATATATTATAAGGTTTTATAGGGCCTTTAAAGCTTAACCTTCGTATAACAGGGATAGCAAGGTTTTCGTATCTTTTTAAAATTTACAATTTGTATTTTTATTAATTATTTTCTTTTAATTTTAATATTTAAATAAGCCTTTATAAAAGTTAAAATATTAAGTCGTATAAACTTACTTCGATCGGAATTTAATTAACAATTATCCGATTTCCGTATATAAAAACGTTTACGGTCTTTATTATTCTTATATAATATCTTTAATTTACTTTTAAAATCCCCTGTTTTAAAAGTGTTAAAATGAGATTATTTATTCCTAATAATACTTTTAACGGAAGACGATCGGTTTTTTTTCGCTTTTTTCTAGGCGTTTTAATAACGTTTTACGTTATTTATTATATTATTAATTTACTTTAGTTTAATGATTTTTCGTAATAAAATATTTCGTAACTTTAATATCTATTTATAAAAATAATTAACAATAAATTGTTTATTATTCTGATTATTTTCAGAATTAAAAATATTAACAAGTTGTAATTTATAAATTATAGGTTTTTATTTAATATAAAAATATAACCGTAATTAATCGGGTTATTATTGTAGTTTTATAAATTGCCCTTTATATTTCTTATTAAAAAAGTTAAAATATACGTAACTTTTTTAAGAAAAATCTATTAATTTTTTATTTTTTATTTTTTTATAATGGAAATAGTTAAACGTAATATAATATGATCGATGAACGTTTATATTGTTTATAGCCTATTAAATATAAATCAAAACCTTTTATTTTAATTTTTTATCGTAAGTTTCCGTAATACCTTTTATTTAGGGTTTTTTTAATTAACGTACGTTCGAAAAATTTCCCATAATTATAATCCGGTATTCGTTTATTATTTTTAGATTTTTACGATAATATCGTAATTAATTTATAAAGTTTTATTTTTTAACTTATATTATCGCTTATTATTTAACCAGTTATTTGAATAATTCCGAATATTATTTATTTTATTAACGGATAATTTTTAATATTTAAATATTATTAAAAAGTTTATATTATTTTATTTTAAATTTCGTAACGTAATCATTATATTAGGTTATTTTTTAACCGTTAAATTAACGGTTATCGTAATACGTCCTTAGTATATATATAAAAAGATTTAAAATTTAAAAAAAACGTTTTCCCTTAAATATTAATTTTTCCCCGTAAGGTTTTTTATATATTTCTATATTATTATCGATCGTTCGTTAATTAGCTTGGTATTTAACAATTTAGGTGTATTTTATAATCTGTATATTTTATTTCTGAAAATTATCCCGTTACTTTTTATAGAATTGGACAAACTATTAAATAATAAGTAGTTATAAGTTAAAATAAAGTAATTACCGACCAATTTTTAAGCAGATTTTAAAAAGTAAATATTTTAAGTTACTTTTATCTAGCATCTTTCATTAATTGCTAGACCGTATATTTATATGGGTAAGTAGGTCGGCAGCTAGTTAGTTATCAGCTACAGCCCTGTAAGCTTTATATTTTCATAGGAACCGTATATTCTATTTAAATAAATTAATAAATTATACTGCCGTAATTATTAATCTTTTTTAAAATCTAACCTTTTCGCTAACGTCTTATTTTAAAATAACTTTATATTACCTTATTATATTCTTATTAATAATTAATGTAAACGGAATTTTAAATGGTTTTTATAATTTAAAACAACTAGATAAATTATTATTAGTAATTTTTACTTTATATCGAACTAAAATTTAAATTTCGAAATTTTTACACTTTTTACAGTTTATTTTTAATTTTTCTTATAATTCCTTTATACGGTCGATATTTTCCGTTACTAAGTCGTTTAACTTTTAATTATTTTTATTTTTATATCTTAAATCGTATTAGAAAATTTAAAATAAAATTTGATTTCTTTTAGAAAACATTGGTTAAATCGACGGTGGTATCCATATTTTTTGCTTGTTTTACAATTTTATAAAACTTGGAGATATCTAATAAAACTTTTTTTATGAAGATTTTATAATTACGGAATACGGATATTTTATAATAGGAATTACCAGGTATATTTTAATTATTTTAATTAATCAAGATTCGAAAAAAATGCCGTAAAATTAATCTAGGCTAAAGATAGCTGTCGTAAGATTGGCAAAGGGTCGTAAACGAGTTATCTTATACGGATTTAAGATTTACCGCGAAAGATTTAATATTTTTTAAGTTATTATTTATTCTCTAGGAAATTCCCTTTGCTAAACCGTAAAGTTAAAAGGTATAAGGTTTATCTATGTCGAAACTTGTCGGTATTATATAATCGGCTTCGGAATGAAGTTTTTCGTAATCGAAACGTATAATTTATCGTTATCGTAAAAATTATTAATAATTGTTATATTCGAAAATATTAAATAAAATATTTATTATATTAATTATTAATAAAATTATATCGTATCTCTAATTTAGCTTAGATAATATAGCTTAATCTTAATAATCTTATATATATATAATTTTATATTTCTTTTCCGTATTTTAATAATTTCGCTATTATACGAAATTCTATAACGGCGCTGAGCGTATTTATTTTTTCTTTCTTTGTTTACATCTTTTCTATAGTTTTATAAGATATTCTTTTTATCTTTTTATATTTATATATATTTATATAATAAAATACGTAACCTATTCTTTAATTTTTATCATTTTATATATATCTTTATTTAAATTTATACGATTATATACGTAATGTTTTAAATACGTTATATTAAATCGCCGTTCGTATAATTACGTATATAAATATACCCGATATTTTTTAGATTTAATTTTTACGGCTTTATATATATATATATATATATATATATTAAGGTCCTTATAATATTATATATATGTTTTTAACCAGTTGCATTAAATTACGGTTCATATTATTACATATATATATATAAGATAATTGTTTTTTATTAATTTTATTTTTCTAGCTTTATGCATATTTAATTTTATACTAATTTATGCGCGTTATTATTACGTTTATTTTATTAAAAATATTACGAGTTTAAACGAACTTAAATAATTATTAATCTTACTTATAAATTTATATATATTAGTAGTTACAGTAATTAAATATAGCAATTTAGCAAATAGCGCATAGTTATTCTGGGAAATATTAAAAAAGTCTGATCGTAATCGCCTTTATATATACGTTTAGCTATATATAAGATAATTCTAGGACAAAGGTTGTCCTAGGTAACAACTACGGCCTAGATATACCAGCTGCGCGTACTTAAAAGTACTAATTATCGATACGCTCTTTTATGTTAAATAACTTTATTTAGGTAATTTTTAGAATTAAATTTAAAATTTAAAATTTTTTTTAAAGGTATTAAAATTTGTAGGTTATATAAGATTTAAATTTTCGGTTTTTATATTTTTATTTAAAATATAAGCATGTAATTTATTATTATATTAAAAGATAAACTTTTTCGTTTTACGATTATTTTATAATTATATTAAAATACGGGCTTATTTTTTCAAAATATTTAAAACCCGGTTAAATATTAATATAATAAAATATTTAATATATACTACGTTATTATATTAAAAGTTTTATGACTTTAAAAATCGGATTTATTTTTAAAATTCCTCTTTATACAAAATTATTATGGCCTAATAGCTCAGTAATCGCAAGCCTGGGTATCTCTTTTAATTGCGACAGGCTTGGGTACTTTATTTCGGTTGGTCTTAAAAGATATGTGGTTTAAATCCAGTTTGGGCCACCGTTCCTTTAGGTGGCGCCAGCTTAGAGGAATTTACCAATTGGGGCTTCGGCTTCGCCACCGTGTCGGCGACTATTAGATCTCTTGGTTAGGGGCGTTAGGAACTAATCAATTACTTTAATCGTGTATTTTATTGATAATTAATTGCCGTATTATATAACCCGTATTATATTTTTTTATCCGGCTTACCAAAGGGTACGGTTTTTTCGGAAATGCTTTCCGGTTGCTTTGTACAATCCTTTGTATACGTACTTAATTGATGGATCAGCTTCTTATATATAGTTAGCTAGATACCTTAATAGCACTTTACCTTATATAAAAAGTTATTAAATAAATATTTATGGCCAGTTTATTAAAAAATATTAATTAATTATAAGTTGTATATAAAATACTAATTTTTTTAAGTAATAATTAACGTTAAAAATTATACGTATATATAAATATATTATTTTAAAAAAAAATTAAAATTTTAAAATTAATAAATAAACGTATACTTTCGTAGAATTATAAAGGAAATATTACGGTTATTATTACGTTATAATAAAAAAACAGGTTTTAATAAAAAAACCTTTTTTAACCTATTTTATATTTTTATAAATTTTATATTAATTATAAAATCATTGAAATTAGTTTTATGATCTAATTTTATGAATGTATTAGTAAAGTTATGTTTGTTTTACGTATTAAAAATTAATATTTTCTTTTTAAACTTTAAAATATAACTTTTTCTTTATATTATTTATATTCTTAGTTAAACTATAAAAAAGTTTTTAATTTTAATTATTTTTATAATTATTATATGTATTTTAATATATTTTATTTTCGATATATATTGCATTAAAATACTTTATAATTTCGAAATTTAGAAGATAAATATTATAATTATATATAATATGTAACTTATTATAAAATGTATATTTATTATTTCGACAATCTTATTTTTATTATATATATAATATAAATAATTTTTTATAATTTATAAAAAAAAATTTAATATATCTTTAATATTTAAATAACGGATTATTATTAATGATTATATATAATTTTTAATTAATAATAGAAATTCTTTCTTATCTTATTTAGATTAATTAACTGTAATAATTTTTAATATATTATTATATATTTATTTTCATATTCCCTTTAATAAAACGTATAATTCATACGTTTAAATATTAATTTATATTACTTAAACCTTTAATTAAAACGTAGTTACCATATTTTTTAATAATATCCTTCATACGTTACTTTTTAAAATCGAAAAATAAAAAATGATAATATATAGCGTTATCCGAACTTAATCGATAAAAAACCTTACTTCGTAAATATTTTTCTTATTTCTTCCTATTAAAAAACTCCGGCCTATTTTAAATCGTATAATAAATTTATTAACTTCAACGTACTATACAAGCAAATCGGCCACTTTTTAACACTTCTTAATAATAAATTTAAATAAATAACTACAACGTAATAAATCAATTTAAATTAATTAAATTCCTTATTGCTAGATATCTTTATAACTTCCTTATAAATACGCGCATTATATCCGGGCTTACCGCAAACGCTATATTTCCGTTTCTTTGTTTAAACCTTCTTATAACAACTATTTTTAGCCTTTATTAACTGCGATTATTTATTACCACTTTTTTTCTTAGCTATAAAAGCCCTTACCTCCTTTACAATAAATGTTCCCCTTTTCTGGAAACGTATATTTTTAGTTTTCCGGCGTTTATTAAAAACGTAATTCGTTTCGCGAAAATAGCCGTTTTCCTCCCGAAAAAAAGCAATTTCGTATAAAAGTACCAGGTTACTTTTTATTAAAAAATTAACTAATTTAAATATCTTTATCGGCGAATTATCCTAATAATTTTTAATTTTCTATTATAAATAACGTTCCCGTCAAGTCGTTTTAGTAACATTTTTAAAAGTTTTCGCAGGTAAGAAAATAACGGAATTAACAGAAGTAAGTAAAAAAACGGTCGATATAAATATAACTAAAACTTTTAACTCGGAAAAAACGCGATTAAAATTAAATAAAATAAATTCCGTTTTTGTAAATCCGGATTTAATATTATCGGTCGTTATAGTAACTTTAAACACGTTATAAAAGCCGGTAATATAATTTTCCTTAGCAATATAAATAACGTAACGTTATATAAAACCTTCGATATATAGCAAATAAACGCGTTTTAATCCGGAAAAATAAGATATGTCGAAAGATTAAAGCCGATAAAAAGAATAAGTAAGTATATAAAATATAATAATATTACTAGTCTTATAATAATTTTCGAATTCGATCGAATAATAATTTTCGTAACCGTTAAGGATAAAAAAACGTTTCGAATTTTTAATACGTATTTTAATATATTTATTAAAATACTTAATTTATTTTAAACGTAATTTATATATCGTCAAGCCGTTTTCGCTTATAGTAATTCTCCAGTCGGATAAAAATGGGTTATCGGCAAACCAGCAAAAAAAATAATTCTTCCCGGCAAAAATAATAAATAAAGGGAAGGCTTAAATTTAAAGGTTAATAGCTTATATTACTATAAACCATTCCCGATTTCCTTACTAAATTTATCTAGGTTTTTTACGCCTTTCGGCACTTATAATTATTATACCTATTGTTATAAAAAAACTTATTAAAAACTTTATCTTGTCGAAGTTGTAAATATCCTTTTCCGTAATACTATATTTCGCAATTATAACCAGAATAAGTTTAAATTGTTTACGAAATACTTTTAAATTTTCGAATAAAACCTTTTAATAATTTATCTTTTAATTTAAACGCGTTTTAAATTTTTTTTACCGTTTAATAAAATTAAATACCTAGTTAATCCTAATATATATTATAACGCGCTGGATAAGTAACAAATTCGCTATATCTTTAATATATTAAAGCTAAATAGGAAACGTTCGCGTATTTAAGTTAAAGATTCGTTCGACGATGGATTTCTTTTCGGTCGGCGGCAGTTTTCGCAAATTAAAAACGATATCAGCTCGGGAAAATATATCGTAATATCGGTTTTTTAAAATAAATACAGAAATATCATAAATAAAATAAAACTTTCTATAACTAAATTTTAGGTTTAGTTTCTTAACCTAAATAACTAAATTTATCCTAGTTTCTGTTATAAAACGTTCTATAACGTTAATATTAAAAAATAAATTTTAAAAATTAAAAAGTGAGAAAATTAAAGAAATTAGCCGACTCGCTTATATAGTACGTTATAACTTTTTTAAAAAAAATTATATATCTTTTTATTTTTTTAAATATATATTAAAATATTCTTTTAATATCGGAAATTATTTCATATATATATATTGCTTTAATTTACGATGTAAATACGTAATAATAAAATTTATTTAAAAGATATATTACCTTAAAAAAGTGATTAATATTCTTGAAATCCTTTAAAATATTACCTTTATAGTATTTATTACGGTTTTATTATAACTAATTTCTTTTTATAAAGTCGTTAAATTTAAGCCGTATTATTTAAGCTAAACGAAAGATACGAAATAAATATACTAATAATTAATACGATAAAGACGTTACTTAATATTTCGAATACGGTAATTATTAATAATTTTTACTATAATAATAAATTATACGCCTCGGTTACGAAAAGCCCTATTCCGAAACCGATTACTGGGTCCCCGTAAATACGTAATTTCTCGATTAATATCAGCTGGAAAACTTATTTACGTAATACCGATAAGTTTCGACCTTAATAAACCTTATACCCTCTGGTTAATTCGGTAAAGGGAATTTTCTGGAAAGTAAATAATAAGTTAAAAAATGTTAAGCTTTTCGTAATAAACCTTAAATCCGTATAAAATAGCTACTTTACAACCTTTTGCCAGTTCTATAATTAAAAATATTAAATATTAGCCAGGAAAAAAGGTAAAAAACTTTAAATTAACTATCTTTAACCTCGATCGATCTTACGATACCTTTTTAAATCCTTATTAATTAAAACAACTAAAATATACCGGGTAATCTTTATTATAAAATACCGGTATTCCGTAATTATAAAATCTTTAAACATTATAAAACTTTAAAATAAACTAAAAATATTAATACTTCCGTCGATTTAACCGATTTTCCCTAAAAAAATCGGATTTTACTTTTAATTTTTAAATACGATTTAATTTATATAAATAAAAATAATGAAAAGTTATACGATTTTAAAATAGAAAATATCGACCGTATAAAAAAATTACTAAAAAAGCTGGATATAAGTAATAAAAGGCTTAAAAATTTCGAAATTTAACTTTTAGTTTGATATAAACTAAAGAATTACGAATGAAAACTTATCCGGCTGTTCCGGATTACGAAAACCGTCTAGAATTCCGTTAAATATAGTTATCGATAGGAGTATACCAGAGCAGGTTAAAGTTACCTTAAAATAAAACGCTTAAACGGTTAGGATTGCACCAATTTTCCTATATCAGAAGAACTTACCTGTAAAAAAGTTAAGGTTTAGTAAAGCTTAGTAACCGATAGCATAATCTATTAATTTATTTAATTTAGTTCTACGGTTACGTCTCCTTTATGGAGAAATTAATTTCTTTTTATTATATATATCGTTATACGTATATATATACCTTATAGTTATTTAAATTTCTTATAAGTATATAGATCTCTTTTAATACTTATTTAACATTTATAAAATACCTTTAAATAAATTTATTAAAAAACGTAAACTTAAAAATTCTATATAAAATATTCTTTTTAATCTTTATAAAAATTATTTTAAATGTTATTTTTCGTTTTAAACTTTTATAAATTTCTTTAAAAATGAACCGTTATTTATAATATTTAATAACTTATAAATTTTAATATTTAATATATTAATTATTCATCAATATTCGAAAAGGTCTCGTATAATTTAATTATTAATTTTAAAATTATTTCAATAATTTTTATAGTTATTTAACGTTAATAAGTTAAACTGAAAAATATATTTATTACCTTCGTTATTAATTTTATAAATTAAAACTAACTTTAACTTTTAATTTAATTATAAAACTTTATTTAAAGTCTTTTAAACATATAACTTAAAAATAAATATTTTTCGGACATTTTTATTTATAGTGCCTTATATAATGACGTTATTATCTTTATATTTTATTGTTATATTTTACTTTTATTAAGATTTTAAACGTTTTTATATAAATGATATATATAATCGAATAATATCGGTAAGAGTACAACTTTACTTAACTTTTTAATATTTTCGTAAATAATAACCAATAATATTATATATACTATAGCGGTTTTAATAACTAGATTTTAAAATTATATTCTTTTAATAAGTTAATAAATATTTTTAACTTAGATATTATTAATTTTTATTTAATTTAATCCGATGCTATTTATTAATTAAAATTTTCTATTTATAATTGAAATTTCGAAAATAATTAATATTAAGTTTATATTATTTATTTAATTTAAATATTTGTTAAAAAGATTATTAATACGAAAGTTATATATATTTTACTTTACAAAGATGATATCTTTTTTATTTAATAGTTCCTTTTTATTATTAATTATTTAAAAACAAAATTTAGTAATTTACTATTTTTTATAACGTAAAAACTTTTAATTATTATTATACCTAATTTCTTAAAGCTATTAAACTATAAAATATATTTTTTTTTACCTTTTTTCTATCCGGTAATAACGTTTTTAAACGCTATATAATTTCCGTAATATATATTTATAAATTTTAATAAATTTCGGTTTTACTTTTAAATAAGCATTAATTTTTATAAACATATTAGTTATTTTTAATAAGATTAAAATAATGTTTATTTTCGATATTAAAAAGTGTAATTAATTTTACGTTTTATTTTAAAAAAATTCCCGTATTTTTTATTTTTAAAAGTTTATAAATAATAATTTTTCATATTTTTTATTTATTATATGCCGTATAAAAATATTCTTTAAATTATTAAAATTTAAATTTAAATTGATTTCCGTAAATTTTTAATAATTTGAAGAATCGTTCGTTATTAAGATTTTCTTATTTTTAAAGGCGTTTAAAAATCCGTATTTTAAGTTATCCGTTAGATTATTACCGTTCTTGTTCTCGGATACCCTTTTTAATATAAATCTTTATTAATAATTTTTCTCGTTTATTAAATCCGGGACGTTAATTATAAATTCCGATTTTCCGTAATGCTATAAGCAAATCTTTTTTAAAAAAAAGTTAATTATTAATAACTAAATGTTATTAACGGTTTTTAAAACGTTACAACCTAAATATTTTCCTCGTTTATAAATATTTCCCTAAAATATTTTTAGGAGAAATTATTAATATATAATGTATATTTAACTATAATGTCATTATTTATTTTTATTAAACCTTTTTACAAGTTATTTAACGATATTAGTAAAATTAATAATTTCGAGTTTTTTATCACTTGGAATTTAAATTCTTTTAAACTTAATATTTATTACGGTATTTTTTAAAAAAAATATTTTATATTATTTATAATAATAACGTTTATTGTTAAATTTTAAAATAATTTATTTAAATTATTTCCGTAAAAGCAATAAATATCTAAAAATATAAGGTTTTTTATAATAGTTTCTTAAAAGCGCTTATTTGTTTATCACTTTAAATAATTAATTTCTTAAATTTTAAGGCGTTTTACTAGTAAAATCCTCCTAGTTTTTTTCTTAATTATTGTATTTTACCATTAAATAAAGTTTTTGAATTATTATTTTTTAATCTAAAGGCTAAAAGTTTTTCCGTTTAATCGGTATAGACTTTTAAGCCGTTAAAAATAAATTGTTTTTCGTTCTTACTATTACTATAAATATTATAAAAATTAGTATTTTAATTATTTTATCTATTATTACTCTAACGTTAATTACGTTTTTTAATAACTTAAGGTAATTATCTATTAAATGCTAGTATTTACTATAGTTAAAATATAGGAGCTTTTTATTCTTATTTTATATTAGTCTATTATTTCGAAAAATATTATTATTACCTTCTTTTTTATCTTTTTAAGCGTTATAGAATTTCCTCTTGTTTTTTTATTCATACGGTTATAAAATTCGTAATTAAAATTATTAATTAACTACTAGAAGAGATAATAAATTTACTTGAATATTAATTAAATCTTTTTATATTAATTATTAATACCTTTTTTTATAAAAATAAAAAGTTTAATAATTTTTACAATTTCGTAATAAATTATACGAGATTTTCTTTATCGTATATAATTTTATTAATTCTCTTCTAAAAATATTTCTATATAACCTTATTTATAACTACGTAAATCTTTTTAAAAGTTCTTAATATTTTCGTATTTTTCTTAACATTTATAATTAACATTAAAAACGGTTTTTTATACGTTGTAGTAATAACTTTCGTAATCGCGGATACGCTGCTGCCTTCTCCGAGTTAAGCGACAGTTCTAATCGGGCATAGCGGCGCCGTAAATTTTACGTCGTAATATAATTAGATAACCATTTTTCCCAAGTCTTTTTTTAATATTTTTGACTTTTTTTCTTCATTTTCGCCAGCGATTACGACTATGACGGTGGCCTCCGTCTTATTTCGGTAAACGCTTTTCCGCTTTTTCTTAGCTGCTTTTTTTCTTATTTTCTTTCTTCGTTTTACGCGTCCTATTTTTCGCGCGTTACCTTTTCCATTTCGCTTAACATATTCGGTAGCAATACCAACTCTTTTTTTCCTAATTTATTTATCGGTTTTTATTATCGTTTCCCCGATTCTTTTGCCCTAGGTTTTATTCGCTTTAATCCGATAATCTTTGTTAATTACGATACCACTTTTTTTATATTATTTATAAGTTTATTTGCGATAAACTTTAACGATTTGAATTTTTGCTCGTTATAATCGTTTTTATAAAACCCGACATTTTATATTTATTACGGTAGTTTTAAATATAATTATACATTTTTTTATCCTACTTAATTTCGATAATATTATAAGTATAAAGGGTAATTACGTTATCCGACAATTACCGGAGATCCTTATTTTTAATATAGGTTATTTTAAGCGTTTTCGTACGAACTAAATAGTTTTTTTAATTATAATTGAACCGATTATAGCATTATTCTCTTTAATACTACAGATGTAATAAGGTGAATAAAGGCGTAAAGCTGGCGAAAAATACCTAAATTAATTATTATTTATTTCGGATATATTTTATTTACGAAACGGCTAAATTTAAATTATGGTAAATAGAGAAAATAAAGATAAACGGTAAATAAAAACATGGCGAAATTATTTAATAGAGTTAAGTTCCGAAAAAGGGGTAATTTTCGTACGGTAAGGATAACAAGAGATATTAAATAAGAGGAAAGTAAAAGGGGGAAAAAAATTAGAAAATAACTTAATCTTTTCGCGCGCTGTTAGTAACTTATACGGTATGTTATAGACGAATTTATAACTTTACGTATTTACGATTTCTACCTTATTTATACGGCGTTAAATTAGGCAGATAGACGTTATCGGGAAAGCTGATAAGTTAAAACAATAATTATAAAAAGTAACCGCGTAAAATTCCGATTTCTTATTAATAATACCTAAACTGCTATTATAAAAAAAAGGCGCAATAATATATAAGGTTATAACGGATCGTCTATTTTAACTAATTTCCGAACAATTTATAAATTATATATCTTAAATTAAAAGGCGTAATTTACGGCAAAATCTATAATTATTACCTTATTTATTACGGTTTTTTTAAAAAAATTACGTAATTAATAAAAGTACAAAAAACGAAAGGAATTAAGCCTTTACTTCCCCGGTTTTAATAGGAAATTACGTTCCAGTTATATTTTATCTTTTTCGGTAATTACGTAATTAGTCGAAATATGAAATTCTAATAAAGAATTACGTTTAAAACGGAATATATTTCGTCGTAAATTATTTAGAACTTATAAAAAAAAGATAAAAAAATTAAAAGATTACGGGTACCGTACTAAACATTTAATTTCGAAGAAAACTTTTAGGATAAAAATTCCGAGAGAGGGGAAATCGTATTATAAACTAACTAGTACGATTTCAAAAAACGAGTATTTTATACGTAATATATAAAATTACGTAATTTAAATTTTACTTAGTATTAAGATCTAACATAAATTCAATATAATTAAATCTGTTACGATATTAGAATTTAATACAAATTTAATTAATTACAGACAGATATATACGTTCGTTAGTTTTATACTTTAAATAGCTTCAGCTTGCAATATAACTTAGTTGCCCAGATCGCCCTTTAATCTACTATTACCAGACGTAACTAGTACTTCCTTGCTCAGATTCCTACGATACTTCTGCCAACATAAACCGTACGACTTAGGTTTAATAGTTGGTTAAACCCCCTAGCCGTCACACTTTCCTTTAGCTCGTCCGTGACCGATTACCTCCTAACGTATCCAAGCTAAGATTAGCCCCATTTCGTAAAAGTTAAAGCCGACCGACTAGAAGACTATTATTAACCGAATTCTTAACTTAAATATACTAGCATTTCCTGTCCGGTTTTATTACGTTGAAGATATACGATGCAAAATATGTCGGGGAACGTGTCGTAGGACGGGTCGTGAGGCGCGTTGCGGGGCGTGTTAGGGTGTTGCAGGGCGTGTTGTAGAGCGTGTTGCCGGCCGTATCGTAAGGCATGTTAGGCTTGATTTTATAAAAACTCGATATTACGCAATTAAATAATTAAAACAAACGTTTTTAATAAAAAGAAATGCCTATTTAACGGGATATATACGTTTTTTTAGCCAGCAGAAATGGTCGCGGTAAAAGAATGCCGATAATAGCTGCTAAAGGTGGCTGTCGTAAGAAGGTTAGGAGGAAGGAATGGCAAGATGGCATCCGCAACAAGCCTTGACATAATGCGTGCATTTGTCCAGAAGCTGTAGATGCGGTCAGCGAAAGATAATACGATTAATTGGAATTAATGCCCTCGTTTTAACGTAGTGAGCTTGCGAACGGAGTGGACGAGGGTTATTGTGTCGAAAATTTGTTTCCCTTAGAGCCGATTACCGTATTTGGATCTTGGCATGTCCCAAATAAGAAGGTTTTGGCAACACCTGCCGGAACACTACCGCCACCTGGCTAACCCGCAGTGGAGAGTGGGGAAGCACCCCAGCCTAGAACGTACGACCAACGCTGTTAAAACGAGGGCATATTGTGCTTGCCGCGGCAACGCGGTAGCCTCACGTTGACGTGTTGTAGTTGAGTTGTTTAGATTGGTTGTTGCGATGTGCCTAAAACCGTCCGGAGTGCTTGTATGTCCGGAGTGCTTGTATAAGACGTTATTATAAATATATTCGAATTAAATTATTAATCTTATCGCATCCGGGTAAAAATTATATTTTTAATATTCGGTAACGATATTAAACGTAACAAATAATTATTTGTAAAACTCCGCAATATTGAATTAAAACGGAGGAGATCCGGCCCTGAATTAGTATAAATCTTTAAAGACTGCTACGGTTTTACCTTAGCTAGCTTAGGCCTCCCTGGCTCGTTTTCTAACCTTTTTAAAGTTACTTAAGTACCGCTCTATAACGCTAAAAATTAACCAATCAAGTCCTAAACACCCCTAACGAACTAACGAAGCCTAAGTTATAATTATACGAAAAAAAGGTCTATTTAATACATTTACTTCTTTAAAAGAACGAAAATCTGTAATAACTTAACAACTAAACGTTTCTTATAATTATATATATATTTATACGGTTACTTCGATTATAGCTTATTACTAATACCATTCTGGTCTTAATTAAAACCCGTTTACTACTCTTAAACCTTAACGTATATAACAGCTATAACCCGAACCTATTATGTTTTCGTTACCGTTATCAAAATACGATAAATCCGAATTCTTCCAATTTTACCGCATTACGTTTTTAAAACAAAATATACGTACGCGTATATTAAATTTCTAATATTAACATAAAAAAATTAATATAACGTTTAAAAATTTCCTTCGTAATTAAATTCTTTATAACGATATAAACCGAACTATTAATTTAACCGTTCGGATTAACAGGTTAATTAACGTATTAAAAAAAACAAATACATAATAAACTATTAATATACGAAAATTAACAAAAGTTTATAATTGCTATTAATTAAAACCCCGTTATACGTAAATACTATAATATATTATACGAAAAACTTATAACTGTTATAAAAAAACCTAAATTCCGCCGCCTACCGGAAAATTTATTATTCGATATTAACATAATTTATATTACCTTAAATAAAGGTTAACGGTTTATAAAAACGCTAGCTCCTAACTAATTTAAATTTTTAAACTAAATAATTATATACCTAAAAAAAATGGTAATTATATAATACAAAACGGAAAACGAAACGGTTTCGTAATAATAACGATCCGGATATTCCTACGTATCTTTTCTTTATAATACTAGCTATTATAATTAAAATCGTTTCTAAAATTAATAACAATTATTTATCCCATTTATTAAATAAATTTTTATTAATTTCGGGTATATTACGGGATAAAATTAAAATATTAAAAAATATAAATATTTACGAAAGTTATATTACCTTAAACAAAGATATAAACCGGTTATTAAAAAAAACTAAAATAACCGTACTGTATTTTTTATAATAATATAATATTAATTAAGATAAATATCGGTTTTTAACTAAATATGACAAAATAATATCGTATTTTAATATAATAGTTTTAATATCCAAAATTATATTCGTAATATAATATTTCGATACGGTTTTATTATTCAAAACCTTATTACCGCCTTTATCCGTTATTCTAACTAAATCCTTGAAAAAAAGTTGAAATAATTTATATTCCGTTTTAATTAATATTATAAAACAAAATAATTTTACGAAATATTATAATAATATCTGGTATTATTTAATATTTCTTATTAATTTATAATTAATATTATCCGGGTTCTTTTCCTTATTTCGGGTAATACGTTTTATAAACGTAATAAATAAAAATTTCCCGGTTTTCCTAAATTAAAACGTATATTATATAATAAACGCCGTTCGATTTCGTTAAATACAGTTAATAAAAACGAAGGTATTATCGACGGTACCTAAACGTATATCGAAAAATTTTCTAAATAACATATAAATTTAAAAAACAATAATCCTATCGATTTTCGAAATGTTTTTATTTTATTTATAAAAATTAAAAAATAACTAGTTATATCCGGAAAATATAAGTTAATTAAATTGAAATAACCGATTTATATAATAAGAAACGGTAATTTCTTTCCGTTCCTATTTTATGTTATAAATAGATAAACTTTTTATTTATATTTATACATACTTATTAACTTAATAATATAAACGGAATATATATAACATAAACGATTTTAAAAACAAATCGTTAATTTTTAAATAAAATAACGTAAGTATTTTCGAAATCGCCGAAATTCTATTTATTAAAGCTTTTTATTCTTTATATATATAACGTTTATATATTTGCGTTATTTTTGCAAAAATTATACATTTGATATAAATTATTTATAAAAAAAGTAATTAATATACATAAAATTATTAAAAATGCCTTGATCGAAAATCTTTTTTTAAAAACGCAACTTACCGAATTTATAGAATATATATACTCCCGGTTAATTACCGCCGAATTCGAAATTATTACGTATAATATAATTTCTACATATCTTAATTACGTTAGATAAATAAAGAAGGAATCGTAAAATCCTAATTAGAACGGGTTAATAAATAAAGGTTTATCCGATAAAAGTTTTTTATCGTTATTTATTAATAATACGTTATCTAATAACATAAATAACCTAATAAAAAAATTATATATATTTTATTTTTTTAACTTAAAAATATAATTTACTTATATTATTTTATAAAGGGTTTAATTTTTAATTAAAATTTATTAAAAAAAAGTTTTTTTATAGGATAATTTTAATTTTAAAAATATCTTTACCGTAATAATATTCCGTAAAATAATAATTTCCTTAACCTTATTATAAATAATAATTAATTATTAAATAATACCGTTTTTATTAATAAAAAATTTCGAAACTATTACCGCTTTTTTCAAAAAGCCCAGATTTATCTATATTTATTATATATTATACGTTATAACGATATTGGTTATATTAAACGGTTAATATTAATATTATTAATTTTTTTATAAGGCCGGTTAAAATAATTATACTTAAAAAAATACTTTATTTTAATTAAATATTTATTAATTCGATTTTAACGTTAAATCTAGCTTTTATAAAATTTGGGGAAAAAAAGTAAAAAACATTTAATCGAAAAAACAAACATTATAACCTATAGTTTATTAATAATTTCCGTCGTTCGAAAAATAGTACGTATAATGTCGATACCGTTTTTTTCCGAAATTCGTTTTTGATTAAATACCGTATTTCTTTATAACGCAAATTTTATTTCCGTTATATTTTTACGTAAAATAGGCGTTACGTTATTCGGAATTTTCGTAAAGAAATTTTCGAACGTATTTATTTTTTATTCCGTAGTTTCTAGTTTATTAAGAAATATCCGTCTTGGATTAAAAAAAATAACTAGAATTTTAAAAATATTTTAACTATAAGCCGTAAAGTTCCCCCTGCCGAACCGTAGAGCCAGAGGGTATAAGGTTTATCAGGGCCGAAGCTTGTCGGCATTGCGCGAATAAGCCTCCCAGTCGATATCAGTCGAGAAATTACGTACTTACGGGGACCTAGCAATCGGCTTCGGAATAAGGCTTTTCGTAACCGAAACGTACAATTTATTATTACCGTAAAAACTATTAATAATTACTATATTCGAAAATACTGGGTAAAGTATTTATCGTATTAATTATTGGTATAATTACTTCGTATCTTTAACTTAGCTTAAATAATACGGCTTAAACCTAACGACCTTATATAAGCCGTAAAGTTATAAAAACTAAGCTAATTAATTTTAACGATACCGTACCTATTACTAACGACGAAAATAGGCTTAACTGGTTAAATATAATAAAAAACGAAAAATAATTTATAAATAACTTTAACGTAATTGCCCGAAAAGCTTTTAATATCGAATTTATTAAGGATAATTTAACTTTAAACGACCATAATATCTTATATACGGAAAAAGATTATAATCCCATAATAGAAATTATAAATAATTCGGTAAATAATTTTAATTAAAACGATCCGTTATTAATTACGTTATCTTTAAATAAACAAAATAAAGATTTATTAAATGAAAATAAACAGTTATTATAACTTTTTATCTCCTTACTATTTTTATATTTTATTAAAACTAATACGGGAATTTTATTATATTTTTAATATTAATATGTTTAAATATTACGTAATCCTAATTAATTATATTTTATTCGTATATTCTATTTATAATAATCTATATAAATCCTTTACATTAAAATAAATTAACGTACTAATAATATCGTATTACTTATAATTAAATATATCGTATAATTTCGTATTAACCTATATATCTTATTTATAATTAACTTACCAGCTAATATTTTTATATATTTATTAAGATTTTTTCGTTTTATTTTACCTCTTTTCGCGTATTATCGTAACCTATATATTAATAACTCCTTTTACATTTTCGGAACTTAAGATTTTATTTATTTTAAACGTAATATCCGCGTTTAAATCCTTTTAAAAATCTTTATTCGAACCATATAATAATACCAAATACTTAAAAATCGCGTATAAACATTCCTCGCCGCATTCTTATACGTAGTTTATACATTTATCGCTCGTATAACTCCGTAAATTATAATATTTATAAAACGGCTATATAATATATACTTTTTAACTAATCGGCCCGGTTTATAAAATCATAAACCTTTTTTCGTATCATTTATAAAATATTCGGTTTATATATTCTTTTCGTTAAATTACGAAAATCGTAATTAATCGAAAATCCGTAATTAACTTAACAATTTAATAACTTATAAGCCCGGTATAATCCGCTATAACGTAAATTTTATTCTAGCGATTATTACTATTTAAAATACTTTAAGCTATATTATTAATATTTAATACTTATATAAATACCGCGCCTTTATATAATAAAAAATCTTATTTATAATATAAGCCTTTTATAATATTACTAAATTTATAAATTTCAATTAATCGTAAGATTTTTCTAATTAATATATAGTCCTATTAATGCCAAAACGTAAAATACTTATAACTTTCTAATTTTCAACCATATTAATATAACCTTATAACATATACCCAATATCTAGAATCGGCTATATATAATATGCATTTTCCGTAAAAAATATCTTATATCTTAAAATAATTAAATATTATGTAAATAATATAAAAACGCTTTAATTAAGATAAAACCCTAAAATACGTTATACCGCGGGTTTTAATAATAACTTCTGCTGTTTTTTAATCGGGCTTTTATTACCCGTCCTTAAAGTTATTTGGTAATAATAACGGTTATTTATAAAATCGGCCTTTTATTACCCGTTCTTAAAGTTATTTTAGTAATAATTCCGCCTCTTTATAAGATAAGGTTTTTATTATTTATCCGTAAAGTTATTCTTAAAAGGTATTACTAATAAATTTAACCGCCTCTTTTTATTTAGACGGAGGTTTAAAGATTACCGGGCCTATTTAACGTTTATTATTTAAATTATTATTAACAGCTATATTTAATATATTATTAAGCATATCGGTAAAGTTATTTATATCCCGTATTATAATAGGTATATAAAGGTATATATTATAATAAAAAATTTAAATATTAAACTAAAAAAAAGCGAATTAATAATTATTATTATGTTATAAATAAATTGAATTTAAGTATTATGGTATAATAAGATATAAAAAAATATATAAAATAGTTATAAAGTAAATAATAATAACATAAATAGTAATAATTATTAAATAACTATAATAATTTTATTTAATATATATTTAACTAAAGGAATTTTATAAATTATATTAAGCAATTCGTAATAAAAAAAAAAGCATTGTATAATTTATATATAGTTACTAATTCCTTCCTTATATATTATTACTTCGTTATAGGAAAAAGCATTATTAACTTTTAAATTAATATTTAACAACTTATATAAGAATATGTACCATTAGGTATCTAGCGTAGCTGATCCATCCACTATATATATACATATTGGTTCTTACAAACGCAACCGGAGAGTATTTCCAAAAACCGTACCTCTTAGAAAGCTGGATAAAAAACCCGATTGATGGGAGTTTTTTGATACGGTAACAAATGCGATTACGTACACGATTGATTTAATTGGTTCCTAAATAAAGCCCCTAACCATTCCAGTTGTTGCCGACACAGTAGCGGAGCCGAAATTCCAATAGTCTAGCTCCTTTAGGCTGGCGCCCCTAGAGGAACGGTGGCCCAAGCTGGATTTGAACTAGCTGTCTTTTGCAATCAATCGTAACAGGGTGCCTAAGCCTGTTACAATTAAAAGAGACACCTAGGCTCGCGACTACTGAGCTATTAGGCCTTAATAACTTATATAAACCTAATTATTTATATACTTATAACTATATAATCCTAAGGTTCGTATATATTCTAATCCTAATTATATATATTACTTTCGGATTTCTTTATAACTTATTAATTATTCGTAAACTTTATTTATATACTATAAATCCGTTTATATTTTATATTATTACTAATAATATACCCAGATACTATTTAATATACGAATTTTACTTTATTTTATACATTTTATATTTTATATTTTTATTTTTAATTTTAATTAACTTAAAATATAACCGGTAAATATATATTACCCCTAAATTTTTACTATATTAATACATTTTATATAATACTTAATATTAAACAGTTATTATAATAACATTATTATTATTTAATAAGGTAAAATATAACAATTACGTCCGTAATTTATATAGCTATATAATAAAAAATTAATATATATATATAAATATAAATATTATTAAGTTAATTTTCGATATAACTTATATTAATTACGGTATTAATTTCCTTAGGTTAACCTTAATTATATATACCGTCCCTTTAAACCTTATACCGATTAAAAAACTATCTTTAATTACCGTTATAAAATTATTTAACAAAGTTACGGTATTATAAAATTTTAATAAAACGGAATTTACTTACCGTTATATATACCTTAACGTATATTTTATTAACGATAATATCGGAATCGTATTTTAATAAATATTCGGGAGTTTCGGTTATATATATATAACTTAAAAAACGTTAATAAAAAACGTATTTATATATAATAATAACTTTTAATACACGTTTTTACTAAACTCAGAAAAAATAACAAAATAATATAAAGCTTTATTCGTTTTTTTATTATACCAAAATATAGCAATAAAGTCGACGATATAAAAAATACAAATTATTAAATAATAAATTTTTAAAATTACAAAGTAGATATTTTTTATATTATAAATTTAACCGGTATTTATCCTTTAAAAACCCGTATATTTCGAGCCGCTTAACGTTTTCGAATATTTATATATAACAATAACTTATATAATATAAATAATATTAAAGATATAATAATTTCGTAATCCCGATTAAAAATACAAAACTGCAATATATCGTATAATATATATTATATAAACGTTATCTTTATAATATTAAACTAAAAAAAATTTTACGATTATAATTACCTTATTAACGATTAAATAACTATATATAAAAATTAAATTCGAAAATATTATAACATATTCGGTATTAATCCCGAAAATTTTAATAATTATTTAAAATATCTTATTATTATTATACGGATATACATTTTTAAAATAAAAAATTTCCGATTCTTACCCGGGGCCCTAATTATACCGATAAAAAAACGGTACTAAAAAAAAATTCGTACTTTTACGCGTTATTTATTTCAAATAACGAAATATTAAAAACCGTAACCCGAAATACCGATAAGCCCTAAATCCCCGGAAAAAGCGTAATAAAATCTTAATTAAAATCCGTTACGAAACCAGAATTTTAAATATTTCGAATTAATACCTAAAAAAAAACGGACGCCGGAACAGTTATATACGTAACGAATAAATAACCTTTTTAATATTGGCGAAAAATTATTTATATTATTTATTTACCCGCATAATCGATTCCTTATATCAACTAATTAACTTAAACCAAAGGACCTTAAAAATTACAAAAAATAAAAACATTTTAAAAATTAATATAACGAATTCGAAAAAGAAAACCGGAATATAAGAATTGAAAAATTCTAATTCGGCATTATAAATTAAGAATTATAAATTTAAAAAAATTATTTATAACTGCGATAAATGCTAATTTAAAACGCGTAATATATATATTCGGTTTTTTATTTAAAAAATCCGTTATATATTTATTATAACATATAATTAATCCGGATTAGGAAAAACTAATATCTATATATAGCTTAACGTATTAAAAATTAATAAAAACAACAAATATAATGAATAAATAATATTATTAATAACTTTAACTAATATTACGTAAATATATATATTTATTACGCTTTAAAACCGTAACGCCGTATCGAAACCGAACGTATTTTTTATTATATATCCTAATTAAAGTTATTTAAATTTCGTTTTCTATTTTTTAACCTAATACCGTAATTAACCTTTACCCTATTACTGTTATTATTATCAAACAAATACCGTTTGCTCCTAATACGTAATTTCTTAACCTTAACAAAAACTATTATTTTAAATCCGGTTTTTAATATATTATTTAAAACGTTAAATTACGTATTATTATATTTTAATAACCCCGGCGATTGCGGTAACGATATAAAAATAAACGAACTATTCGAATATAAATATAATAACAAAAACGCAATTAATAAATTAAAAATGTTAAAAAATAATAAATTCCGCGCCGGCGTTATAAATAATAAGAATAAAGCAAGCTTTTAATTAAAATCGTTTAGTATACCGTAAATTACGCGTATAATTATAAACGTTATTATAATTAGAGTTATAATTCCAAATTATAAAGTCGTATAAACCGTATACCGGGTTAGTATTTAAATTATTAAATTTAGTATTAGATTATTAATTACCAGTTTAAACTAAACGGTTATATATAATATATCCTAATTAAAATCTGGCGTAATTTATAACGGTTTTGCGATTTTTTCTAAAATTTATTAAATTTATAACGCGGTAATAATCCGTAACCTATATAAATCGGTCCGAAATATAAAAATATAACGTTTTTACTATCGATTAAGCGAATTACGCCGTTTACGAAAATTTCCCGTATTTTTCGTAAAATAACAAATACGGTTTTTTCGTAAATTAAATATAATACGGATAAAAAGCGGTTTTTTAAAACGTTTTAATATTACCATTTATTAAGTCCGAAAACTGTATTAATTAATTTAATTACGTTTTAAATTAAATAAAAACTTTAAGCTTCGTTTAACATTTTTAAAAACATATTAAATAAAAACCGTTTAAGTTTAAAAATAAATAAATATTTACTTTACCTTTTTATTACTAAACGGAAATAACCGCGTAAAAAATAACTTATTCGCCCGTCATTTATACCAGGATTTTATTATTTCCTAAGTAACCGCTTTTAATAAACCGGTTTTTATTTATTTTTACGTAAATATTATTAAATTTAAAAGTTTAATATATAGATAAAATTAAACGTATATAAGTTATAATAAGGCCTAATCGGGATTAAGTTATTAAAATCCTTTTTTAATATAACGGCCTTATTTTTTTCAAATATATTAAGATCGTCTTACGTATATATTCGCCGTTAAATAACGTATATTATTAAATTTTTATTTTCGTCCGGTTCCGTAAATTAATATTAATTTATTTCGGAAATTTACGGATAACAAAAATAATATTTGAACTAATTACAGGATAAAATTAAAATTCGATAATTATTTCGTTTTAATCGGAATTATCTGTAATAAATTACGTATCGTTTTTTTTATTTAAATTTATTTTTTCGATTTTTATTACGACCTTTATCTTCTTATAAATAATACGGTTTTTAATTTACCGGGCCTAAGTTTTCTTTATTATTTTAACCTTTTTTATATTAAATAACTCGGTTCCATACTTATCGAACGTTTAATAAAATACATATAATATAACTTATTTATAGTTAGTTATATTTAATCGTTTATAATTACGAACCGTTCGATTAAATCGCTTTTATCAATCCTTTATTTAAAAGATTTCGGTATTTTCTATTATATTATGCGATTAATATCCAAGATATTTATACTTAATTTAAAAGCGATAATAAATATAACTATACGGATAAAACTATTAGGCTTTTTTAATTTATTATATATATAAATTTAGTTATCGTAAAGTATTTTAAAACTATAAAACTTAATAACCGCTTTTATAACTTTCGGTAAATACCTTTAATCCGTTAACGTTTTAATTAAATAATTATAAATATCTATAATTTTCGCCTTATTATTAATATAAATAATAATCTTAATAATAATACGTAAATTATTAAGTTAAATCTTAAGGTTATTATTTAGTAATTCGGAAATATTCGCTATTAAGACATTTAAATACGTTTAATTTAAACGTGAATTTTTAAATATAAGGAAAATAATAATATTAATTTTGGGCCGTTTAATATTAAAACGCCGGATTTCCGTTTTATAATTATATCTAGTAAAACTGTTAACTTAACTAACACTATTATATTTCGCAATTTTTTTATAACGTTATTAATAGTTATTATATACGTAAATAAATATATATAAATAAGTAAAATTAAAAAGTAAATTACGAATATTAATATATTTAAACCGGAAATTTTTTAATTCCGATAATGAATGTATTTTGTTAATTGTAAACAAATTATACCACCGTTCGAAATTAAGATTTAATATAGCAAATTAAAATTAATCGCTTAATATTTATTTAAAATTAAAAATAATATAGTTATATTATTTAGCGGTTATATATTTATATATTTCCGGATTAAGTTTTTGCGTATTTATAGATATTAGGATAAAAGTAAAATACGGAATTATTAATGCAAAAATTTGTTATTTTTTAGCTAATTTAATTAAAAATATAATTTAGATAGTAATTTAATTAATTATTAAAGAAAATGTTTAAATAATTAAAGACTTTTTAAAGTTTGTTTTAACGACGAAAAAGATATTAAGTTTTCCGAAAATCAGATTATATACCGTATTTACCTGTTTTTTTCTTAAAATACGGCTTTACCCGTTAAATATAATACTTAATATAAAGCGAATAAAACGACGGCGTAAAGTTTCCGTAAGGTTATCGGCCGTATATATAATATCGGCGTATGGATTTATAACGTTTATAACGGCAAAAAACCGGTAAAACTATCGGATAAAAATAAACGTTTAACTTTAAATAATTAAGTGCTTAAAGAATTAAGATATTTACCTTAAACTTTTTATTATATTATCTATATTTAGCTAATTAAAATAAAAATATATATCGGGGTTTGTTATAAGTAATTTTAAGTTTTATATATTTTTATTTTAGCTTATAAGGTTGTATTATTATTATATTAACCTAAAAGGGGTAAAGAGTTATTATATATAATAATCGGGATTTTAAGTTATTTTTTTGTAATAATCTAGGTTTAGTTTTATTTAGGATTAGGCTTATATTAAAAGATAGAAATTTCAATTCTGCGTTAAATTATATAAGTTATAACGTTAGGGATTTCGTAATTAATATATATTATAAAGGTTGTTATTAAAGATTTTTTCGAATTTATATAAGAACGTACTAAATAAAGCGAAAAAATCACAACTTTTTATCAGGCCCTATTTTTAAGGTTTTATTGTTTTTATGGGTCTTTTTCTTAAAAGGGTTTAGCTGGTACATTAAATCTTTGCAGCTACTTCTTGATAAAAAGCCCTAGCCACGGCTGCGCCTGCGGCGCAGTTACAACCTTAAAAATAGGGCCTGATCTCGATGAGGTAACTACGGTTTACCTTAGCTAGCTCAGGCCTCTGCTGGCTCGTTTTCTAATGTACTGTTGTATCACGCTAAATTTAGCCAATTAAATCGCATATTCCCTTATCGAGCCAGCGAAGCCTGAGTTAAAGTTGCAGAAAAGTGGGCTCGTTTTTAGTGCTTTTATCAAAATTCCTAATTTTCTTTCTATTTGTTTAAAAATTTAAAGGATTTAAATGAAAAAAGTTATTATGAAGCTAATTTAAGCCTGATAAGTATGAAATTCTATATATGCGTCGAATATAAGCTAATATACGTACAGAATTTTTTTCAATTTTCTTGGATTAAAATTGGGGCCGATACGGCTAAGTTTGTATCTGGGAAATAAGCGACCGTAACGCCCTTAGGGCTGCGACAGCATAACTATCGGTCGTATTATTATATACCGGTTTTCCTAAGTATATTTTATATGGGAAAAGCCCGTATATTAATTTTTTCGACTGTACGGATTATAGTTGTTACGTTATAGCTATAAAAAGATTTCGGATTTAATTAACCGGAACGTTTTTTTTATTACGATATAACAATTACCGGTCGTAATATTTTGTTATGGACTTTTTAAAGGTAATTTAATATGGGAAAAACCCGTTTACTTATTTTTTTTGCCATACGGGTTGTAATTGTTACGTCGCAGTAAAAAGGGTGTTCCGGTTAAAAGGATTACCGAAAACATGAATTTCGATTTGTTTTCTTAATATTTCTCTTAAACCAACCCCGATCTGGAAGGTATATATACGGTTAAAAAGCCCTTTTAAAGCTGTATATAATCTTATCTTTTGCTATTTTTTAATTATTTATTATTGTTGTTTTATATAACAGTGTTTAATTTAAATTTTGAAAAATTTGTATAGGATTACCGAAAACGAACTTAAAAAATTACAACTTTTTATCAGGCCCTATTTTTAAAATTTATGTTTTTGTAAGTCCTTTTTATAGGTCAGTACTTAAAATATAAGCTCTAACCACAGTTACGCCATAAGCGCAACTACAACCTTAAAAATAGGGCCTGATTTTAATAAGGCACACCACGGTACTATCGATTTGAATTGGAGTGTCGCGCCCTATAAGTTGGCTTGATAACACACACCTTTTTTTGTAACATATTCGCTTAATAACTTGTTAAAGTATACATTAATATCTTAACGCGTAAAGGAGGTACGATAATGCAGGTAAGGTTAAAATGTAAGGCTCGACGAGAGCATTATTTTGATATATTATATATATTTACAAATATAAGGCGCGTAAAGTTATTAATAAAAAACCTTTTAAACGGATAAAAACGGGAATTGTTACAAAAGTTGCTAAGTTTTGTTAAGATAACTTCGAAGTTGTTATAAATTTTGCATTAAAATAAAGTGTTAAATATATCATGCTTTTAAGCCGTATATATTAAGGCGTATAAAAACTACCAACTTGCAGTTAAAACAAGGATATAACCCTTATTAAAGGTTACATTTTAATATCGTATACGCCTTTATAATTATTAAATACGTTTTAATATACCTAAATATATATATATATAACTTATAATATTATTTACTATTAAGATATATTTAAACGTTAATATAACAGCTATAAAGGCGTATACGGTATTAAAATATAGCCCTTAACGAGGGTTATATCCTCGTCTTAACTGTAAGTTAATAACCTTTATATGCGTTAAAATATACGGCTTAAAAACTTGATATATTTTAACGTTTTATTTTAATTTAAAATTTGCAACGATTTCGAATTTTTGGCAATTATTTGCAGCTCGTTACAGTTGTTCCAGCTTGTCGCCAGCCCTTACCAGCCTTATTACTACTTCGACTATCGTTCTTACCCCTTTTTTAATGTTTTTATTAATAATTTAATACGCATAAAGGTTACGAATATATAATTAACTTTATAATGTAACTTTCGTCGAGAGGATTATTTTAATATATAGCATAAACTTATACCTATTATATGCATATAAATATTAATATATTACTTGATATATTATTAAGCGAATGCGTCCAAAAAAAAAATTGTATGTTGCCAAGTCAACTTGTAGGGCGCGACACTCCAATTTAAATCGACAGTAGGGGTAAAGACCGATGAGATAATGAAAGCAACGCAGAACTATATTGAATGAGTGTTGAACTCTGAGCTAGAAGAGTGGTAAGCGGTAACTATTGATTTCTTTTAAAAATCCAAAGATTTATATGGAAAAAAATTATTACGTAGCCAATTTAAGCCCGATAAGTATAAAACTTTATATACGCGTCGATTATAAGCTAATATATATACAGGAACTTTTTCGATTTTTTTGAATTGAAAATACAGCTAATACGGCTAAGTTTAGGTCTGGAAAATGGGCAACCGCAACGCCCTCATAGCTGCGACAGCACAACGATCGGTCCCATCATCGTATATCGGACTTCCCAAGTATATTTTATATGGGATAAGCCCGTATATCGATTTTTTCGGCCGTACGGGCTGTAATTATTACGTCGCAGCCATAAAAAGGTTTCGGACTGGATTAACCAGAACGCCCTCTTTGCTGCGACAACGCAACCACCGCGTACGTCATTTTGCCATGGACCTTCCAAGGGTAATTCAATATGGGAGAAGCCCGTCCAGCTATTTTTTTTGGTCGTACGGGTTGTGGTTGTTACGTCGTAGCCGTAAGGGCGTTGCGGTTAGAAGGCATATGCTAATCGAAAAATTTCACTTTATTCTTTAATATCTCTACCAAACCAGCCCCGATCGGGAAGTTTTATATATAGTTAAAAAGCCCTTTTAAAGCTATATATAATCGCATTTTTTGTTATTTTATTTGGAAGTTTCTTATATAGATTTTGAAAATTTTGTATGGCAGCACGCTAATCAAGGCTAAAAAATCACAACTTTTTTATCAGGCCCTGTTTTTAAAGTTCTGTTGTTTTTATGGGTCTTTTGTGGGTCGGTACTTAAAATACAGGTTTTTGCAAAGCCTTAGCCACAGCTGCGCCGCAGGCGCAGCTACAATTTTAAAAACAGGGCCCGATCTCGATAAGGTAACTCTTAATATAGATATGCGGCGCGGAACAACTGATTAACCGAATAGCAGTTGTCAGGTATTGTATACCGCCTTAATTTAATATGTTTATAAATTAAAATAACGATAAAACGTAATTAACTTACGTTACGATATTAATATAATTAAAAATAATTAAAAAGGGATTTAACTTCGGATAAATTTTAATATTTACTTAAAACGTTATAATAATTAAAATTAAAATTAAAAATAAAAATAAAAATAAAAAGGTTATATATTTCGAACATGTCGAGTATATTCGAGAATAAGAATTATTCATAATAAATATATATTCGCATATCGATAATAATATTATATTTCTTCCGCATTTTACGACAATTGTTTCTTAAATATTAAAGGTTTATATTAAGTCATAATCTAGAAATCGCGATATTTATTCGAAATATTATAGTATCTTACTTTTAAAATATTTAATAAATACATTAATTAATTTCGAAAAAAAAGGCTAAAAAAGGCGAAATTAAACGACCACGACAGGTTGTAAAAAAAGTAAATTCGCTATATTTTATATAAAACGTTATCCTGTAATAAAAATACCTTAACGAAATATTATAAAATAAAGTATATTAAAAAGGCGATACTTAGTAGACGTTTTTATCTACTAAATATTAGCCTTTATAATTTAATAGCTTTGTAATAAACAGGTTTTACTAATAAAATAAGTACGTCGAAAAAATATACAGAAAAATATATAACGTCCTATATAAGTATTCCGGACGCATAAGTACTCCGGACGGTTTTTTGGCATATTTTAATTACCGCACTTTAATCAATTATTCTTTAATATTAACAGTATAAAACGGATTGTAAAAAAAGCGAAAATATACCTAATCGTTTAGGTTAAAAAACAAGATCCGAAACTTAGTTATACGACATTTAATTTTATTTATAAAGTCGCAAAATTTACTTTACATAAACGATATTCCGGTATACCTTTTTATAGCAACTATATACCTAAATCGCGAAAATTAACGTTAACCGAAAAAGAATTAATTATTAACGGAATTTTTAACTTAAATACGCGAACGCTTTTTATCCAGCTTTAACATATTAAGAAATATAGCTAATATATTACATACTTAATACGTTATAGTATACGTCGGAGTTAATTAAGTGTTAAATTTTATTAAATAGTAAAAAAAAGTTTAAATATATTTAAATCGGAAAATCAATTATTAACGGGTATAGTAATTACCAATGCCGAAAAACGTGAAAAACTTATATAAATTTAATAAAAAAAAATAAGTTATAATTATTTAAGTTATGAATTTTTAAAAATAGGTTATATTGTTATTTATTATTATAATAGGGAAACATTATCTTAAATTTTAATGTTACGATAATTTATTATTTATAAATAATTAAAAAACTATATTAAATAATAATAGCTGGATAATAAATAAATTAAGTTTAAAATAGATTTAATATTTTAATAAATATATTCGGACGTATACGAAAAGTTCGAAAGATTTTTTTATCTTCGACGGTTACGAAAATTACTATTTAATAAAATTCGAAAAATATTATAAACATTATAAAATTATTACGTTTTATATATTTACGTATTTTTTATATCGGTTTTTACTTTTTAATATATTTTATTCTTTTATTTAAAGCGCGTTTATTTATTATATATCGTAAATTTATTACGACGTTATTATATTTATATCGTTAAAGAAAATTTTCTTGCCGGTTTTTATAACGCGTTTAAAGCTGTTATAATATTTAATAATATTAAATTTAAATTCGCGAAAATGAATTTTATTTTATTCGATTTTAATAACGTTTTTTCCGAATTCGAAATTTTTTTAATTATATTTACGCCGATTATTTTCCCGTTAATTTTTACCGGTTTTATTTTTTTACCTGCAAAGACTTTTAAAAATATTTATAAAGTAATAAAATAAAAACGTTATTTATAAAAAAAATTAAAAATTATTAGGGTAACTTGCCGACAAAAATATTTTAATCGATTAATTTTATAATAAAAAGTTATATATTACTTTTATATAAAACCGTTTTTTTTTTCGAAAAAAAAAGGTTTAATTATATAAAACGAATTATATTTTAAATAAACGTCGGAAAATTAAAAATAAACGTTTTAAAAAAAAGAATATTTATTATAAAAAAAATGAAAAAGATTTAATTAATAATAATTAAAAAGCGTTTTTATAAAAAAATTAAAACTAAAAAACGGAAATATAACGTTTATAATAAACCCAGATATAATATAAATATTTATAAAAAAATTATAAAAACGTTTATCGAAAAATTATTTAATTAATTTAAATTAATACGATATAATATTATTATATTATTTAAATTTATTATTTCGAAATATTAAAAACCGTTCCGACTATTTATATGTCCGGAATATTTATATAAAACGTTATATTAAATTAAAACTTTCCGTTAATAATATCGAAATAATTTTATTTTATTTATATTTTAAAATTTATTATAAAAAACCTATATATATATTATTAAAGTTATAATTTTAGTTAATAATTATTGTTATTAAATTAATTTAAAAATTAAGTAATAATTAAATAAAGAATACCGTATTATATAAATTTTCCAAATATATAAAATTTTCGAATATCTTTTAAAATCTTTTAATAAATATATGTATTATATTAAAGCCGTTACAAATATTATATCGTTATTTTTTTAAAAGTTTTTTACGATAATTACTTTTAATAATTATTAAGATTATTTTTTTTATTTCTTTTATTAATTAAAAAATCTTATATATTTTATAATAAATCCTTTTTTAAATAAAAACTTTTATTGTAATTATTTAATTATTATAAAATTAAATTTTACGATATTTTTTATAATGTACATTAAAATACGTTAACGTATTTTGTAATACGCTTTATAATATATTTTATAATATATTTTCCGATATATATTTTTCTTATATAACTTATTAAAGTAATAATTCGATCAAACGCATTTGAAGTAATCGTTTCTAATAAAATAACACTTACTTTACGAGAAAAAACATGTTTTTTTTTAGCCGGCAAGGAGGGTGGTAAAAGAAAGCGTAATTAATAGCTGCTAAAAGTAATTATGGTAAAAATATTAAAAAGAAAAAATAATAATATAACTTCCGTAATAAGTATTAATATAACGCGTACATTTAATAAAAAGCTGTAAATATAGTTAGTAAAAAAGAATACTATTACTTTTAACTTATTTAACGTATTATTATTAAGTTAATAATATTTGTTACTGCAAAATGATAAGAATTATCCGATAAGGTAGTGTAATACTTTATACGTAAATATAATATTATTAATAGAATTAACTAAAAGAAAAATTAAGATAAATATTATACGTAAAATAAACATTTTAATAAAATAAGAATACCTTTATTAATAATTTTTTATTATTATATATAATATGTTACATAAACAAGCGAACTATATAAGCGAGCGAACTAAGATTTTTAACATTTTAACCTTTTAAATTAATTTATATATTACATAATACCAACATTATAAAAGGCCTTATAAAAAACGAGAATAAACATAATCGTTTAGGCTATAAAAAAGATTCGGAACTTAATTATACGACATTTAATTTTATGTACGATATTACTTAAACTACCTTAAGGGCTCGATATAATAGTTAATACGCCCGAATCAATATTATCCTCAATTCGCGAAAATTAACGCCGATTAAAAAAAAATCTATTATCGATCAAATCCTCGATTTAAATACGCGAACGTTTCTTATCCGGCTTTAACACTTTAAAGATATAGCAAATTTATTACTTACTCAGCGCGTCGCGGAATGCGTCGGAGTTAACTAGGCGTCGAACTTTGTTAAACGGCAAAAAAAACTTTAAATACGTTTAAATCGGAAAATTAATTATTAAAAAAAAATATTGTACGAAAATCTAAAAATATTTCGTAAATAATTCGAACTTATACAAGTTATAATGGTAAAATAGTATATCGTAAAAAAAGAATTTATAACTTCGACGTAACGAAATTTAATAAGATTTATTATAATAACGGATATAATAATTATAAATATCGAAAAACTTAAATAACTTAAATAAACGTAACAAAAATTAAAAAAAAATTACCGTTATTTAAACTATTAATTCGTAAAGTTAAACTTTATTATTATTTAGTATTATAACGAAAAAATATTACTTTAAATCTTATTATTTATAAAACCTATTATTAACCGATTAACAAGCGGTTTAAGTAATATTAATTAAGTAAATAACGAATTAGATTTAAAATAAATTTAGCATTTTAATAAATATACTCGAACGTATATAAAAAAGTCGAAAGGGTTTTTTAGTTTTAACGATTACGACAATTATTATTTAATAAAATTCGAAAAAGATTACGCGAATTATGACATTATTACGTTTTATATACCCGTTTATTTTTCCTATCGGCTTTAACTTTTTAACGTATTTTACATTTTCTATTTTAAAAGGCGTTTATTTACTTTATATCGAAAACTTAATATAACGTAATCATGTCTATATCGCGAAAAAGAATTCTTCCTTAATTTTTATAACGCATTTTAAATTATTATAACGTTCGATAATTTCAAATCCGGTTTCGCAAAAACTGAACTTATTTCATTTAATCCGAATAAAGTTTTTTCCGAATTCGAAATTCCATTAATTATATTTATACTAACCGTCTTTTTGTTTACCTCCGCCGGTTCTATATCCTCGTTCGAAAAAACCTTTAAAATTATTCGCAAAATAATACAACAAAAATGTTACTTTGAAAAAAATTAAAAATTATTAAAGAAGCTCTTTTATAAAATAATTAAATCGATTAATCTCGTAAGAAAAAATAACTTAATACTTTTATATAGAAATAATTTTTTTAAGAAAAAAGCTATTTAATTACGTAAAACGATTTATATTGTAAATAAACGCCGAAAAACTGAAAATAAATGTTTTTAAAAAAATAATTATTTACTATATAAAAGGGATAAATTCTCCTAGTTGAAAAAGAAAGTAACAGGAAAAAAATCGCAGCTAATAACGGCTAAAAGTAATTATTATAAAAAGGTTAAGATGAAAAAACGGAAATATAGCGTTTAAGATAAGCCCGAACATAATGCGCATATTTGTAAAAAAGCTATAGATACGTCAAGCGAAAAAAATCCGATTAGTTTAAATTGATTTTATATGTTATTGTCGGCAATTAATGCTTTTAGGTGCCCGCGGCTGGTGCGTCTAGGCTGTAGATGCTGCCTAGGATAACCTTTATTCAGGAACTATTTTTTATATAGTTAAACGTATATATAAAGGCGATCGCCCCTAGACTTTTTCAGTTTTTCCTAGAATAACTATATGTATTTTGCCAGATTCCTGTATTTGATTACTGTAACTATTAATATGGTAACATTTTTTGGTTAATTAGTAACCGTAATACGTTAAACGAAATAGTTATTTGCAGGTTAAGTTAATAAAGAAGATACGAAACTTAAAAAAGAGTTGCTTAGCTGATTTAAGAAAAAGTAAACGGTTAACGATAGCAAGCGAATAATAAAAACGTACCCCAGGGTAGCTTTTTATAATCGAGCAAAACAGCTTACTTAATAAGGGTTTCGTCCTTATACGGGATAGGAAGTATATAAATAACGACTTATTTCCTTTTCTTTTCGATTAAAAGGACCCTTAAGACGAAAAATTTTATAATAAAAGGGAAAAACAAAAACCTACGATGGACGTAACGGCAGGAAAAAAAACCTGCCTTCGAGATTTTTATAGAAAAAATTATATTACCTTAATAACGATAATTAAAAAACCGATATAAAACCTTTATATAAAAACAACAGCTTTAATTAGAATTAAATAAGCTTTATACGTCCTTAGGTATTAACTTAAGTAGGATTAAGAAAAACGTTAAAGTACGAAAACATAAATATAAGTTGGTCGAAAATAAAATTAAAAATTTAAAGTTTTAATAAAAAAAAGAAACGATATAATAAAGCGAATAAATAATATCGTAAAGCGATTATTAAATATACCTTAGTTCGGGGGCGTACCTTAATAAGGACCGCTTTAACTAAAAGTAACGCGAAATTCGCGAAATGCAAGCATTCGTAAAAACGTTTTATAAAACGTTTAAAAAACGGGAGGTTTACAGGAAGCCCTTATCGCCGTCGAGAGCGATATAGAAAAGATTAACCCCCTAAAAGAAGGCGAAACGCAGCTAAGGAAGTGGTTTACTAAAAAGCTTAATTTTTCGAAAAAGGAAAAAAACGAAAAAAAGAAATTACGTAAAAAAACAAATTTGGTACGTAAAAACCCCGATAATTCGGATAAGTTACTTTTAAACTTGTCCAGAGGTTCCAGAAAACGAAAAAGCCGTCGTGATAATTCCTTTAATATCCTTAATAACTCCTTAAGCCTTAATAGTTTAAATAGCTTTAACGAATTAGGCGTTTGCCTAAAAGAAAAAGAAAAAAACTTTAAGAAATTTAGTAATAATACAAAGTTACGTTAGAAACGTTTTGATTTCTTATTAAACAAAGAGAATTACTTAGCAAGCTAGGTTAATTAGGAACTTTAAAATAACGCCTTAATATTTACCTTTAAAGAGATTAGCTATAAGGAAAAAATAAAATTAAGACAGCTTAATTAATTACGCTTCGCGAAAGCCATTATTAAAACGTACAAAAGGGCGCCGTTAAAGTTAATTACAGGTATTAAAAAAGGAACGAAAATATTAAGGACTCTTAGGAAAACTTACGTAATAACAGGTAAAGCTAGGTAAAGGTCCTTTTGGAAAAAGCTTAGCAAAATTATATACGATAAAGGAAATCCTATACAGTTTATTACGAAGTTTTAAAAGCTATTACGAAAAGTTAAGGGTTATAATATAAAGCTCGGATTAAAGGAATAAATTATTATATTCCTTATTACTGTAAAGGACCGCGTTAATAACTGGTATAAAACAATTTAATTAATACTTAAATAAATTAATTATTCCTTTTAGCAGCTAATCGACAACTTCAACAGCAAATTCCATAACCGCATTAATAAAAAGAAAAACGGGAAGTTTTATAATACTTAAAAAGGTAAAGGAAAAAGTAATAACAATAACAGCAATTCCCGAGATAACAGGCCCGTATAAAACAAAAACGGAAAGCCACTTTGCTTTAACTATAGTAAATACGGATACCTAACGAAGGACTGCCCCGAGCTGTAAAAAGAAAGAAACGGCAAAAGAAAAAAAAAACGTGGCCAACGTTAAGGTAATAATGGACAAAATAATTAAAGTAATAACTTTCGCAACGCTTATAACGGTAACAGGAACGAAAAGTAATTTATTTTTAACAACCTAAAAGATTTATACCAATTAGACGGAAAAACCTTTAACGTTTACGTTAAAAAACAACAGCTGGAAAACTTTATATAATAATACGATAAGATAATTTAAAAAGAAGCTTAAGGAGTTTTAATAACTAAATACCTTAAAGCCCGGGGAGCCCTAGTAATTAAACGCCTTAAAGCTTAGGCAATTAATCGCTTTAAATTATAGGAAAGCAAACGCCTTAAAGAAACGGTTATAAGAAACGTTATATTTTTATACGTTTATTCCTCCTACGGAAATAATTTAAATAAGCTATTTTAAAACTTAAAAACGAACGTTAACATTATAAATAATATTAGCAACTTTAAGAAAAATATTATAATAAATATTAAGTCCAAGGAAATCCAAATTATAACAAGTAAAGGACCTGTAATTACCATTTTTATTAATATCGTTAAATAACCCTTAAAAAGGCTTAATAAAAAAAGAAACGAAATTACAGTTAAGTATACGTTATATATTAACAACTTCCTTTTAAAAGTATTTTCCGGGGAAATATTTTACAAAAAAGAAAGTTACTTAAATTGCAACGCCTTAATAAGCCTTAATAAAATTTAATTGTTAACGATTAACGTTTTTCGGAAAGGATTTTTTTTATAGCTTTATAAAAAACCGGAACTTATTATTAAGGCTTTAAACCCAGTAAATAACAAAAATTATTAGTAAGGATTCGTATTAAGGGAGGTATCCGGTAAGGAAAACGGCGATAACTTAGGAAATAATTTAAAACGCGTATTTTCGAACGTTTTTAAGAACGGGAAAATCTTAATAATAAATAAAGTTATAAAGAAAATTATCCTTTAACATTACCGCTTTTATTACCTTAATACCGAATAACTAATATGGATTATTAAAAGGTTTACGGGGATAAATTTAAATTCCGACGATATAAAAAATATCCTTTATACGGTATATAATAAAAAGAAAATACGAAAAATACCGTTTACAAACTTTTAAAAACGAAGAAAATATATAGAAAAAATTATTTAATACGATATAAGGTTAATTAAGCTTATTAATATTAAAAATAAAAGTTATTTTAATTTTTTTATAAATAACTTATTGCGTTATAAAAAATACTATTCGTTTAAAAATAAGAACGAAATTTAATAAAACTTATACGTATATATTACGCGAATTATAAAACGTTTGGAAATATTATTACCGGATAAAAAGGGTAAATATAAAAAAATGCAAATCTTACGCCTTAACGGCGGCAGGGAGTTCGGTATAACGATAATTAAAAATTTCTACGTTACAGAAAATATCGAACTAATAGTTTTTAACGTATATAATTAATATCAAAACGGAGTTGTAAAACGAGGAATATAGTTTTTATAAAATAAGGTACGTACGACCTTTATATAAATAAAAATCCTTATATATTTTTAGGATTTCGTAATAAAAATAATAACGTATATTATTAACAAAATAAGCCAGTTTACGGTAAAGGATATAATATTAATCGAATATTTTAAAAACGTATTTAAACCGAATAAATTATATAAACCCGATAACGGTTATTTCCGAATCCTTAGTAGTAAATATATAATTTTAATTAATTAGAATTATCGAATTAAATCAAAAAAATTGGCAGCCCGTAAAGTAAAAAGAATGTTATTAAGTTATTAAGGGATACATAACTATAAGGTATAATTATTAAAAAGCGGTAAGTTATTTATAATACCATATATTACTATTTACAAAAACCTGGAAAAATTAAATAAACTTTTTAGTTTTAAGGATATTATCCGATTATTTTTACAGCTTATATAAAAACATTTAAAATACCGTTAAAAACAAAGCATAAGAATAAAAAATAAGGACAATAATATTATCTTAGAGAACGATACGGACCAAAAAATTAAATAGGTTAAGCGTAAAAGGGGATGTCCGAAAAAAACTGTCCTTAAGCTATATACCTTAAAGGCCTTAAATAAAGCCTTAAAGTTGATTTAAAAGTTAAAGTTAGCTTTAACCCAAGAGGGCAAAAGCGAAAGTGGCTTATATATTTTCCTTTTTAACTTATTAACGTTAAGTAACGATGAAAATTATTTTGGTAATTTTAAAGATGCCGATTAGGTTATCCGGAACGCTTACGAATATGAATAGGTAATTAATATATTAGATATTAATATTTATAAATTATTTACTACTATAAATAACGGCCCGATTTTAAAAAAAGTTATAAAAAGTTTAAAACGAAAGATATAGTTTAAGGTTATTTTTATAAAGATTAAAAAAAACCTTTTGCGTAGAACCTTTAAGTTTACGCTTTTTAGTAAAATTGCCTAAAAGCACCTTATTAATGTTAAATAAATGTTAAAAAAAAATATATATTTATAAGAAAACTAAATAAGTATAAGGTACGTATTTACGTAAAAGGATTTATATAACAAAAAGGAATTAATTATAACGAAATAATAGCAAATACCGTAAAGGCAATGTACTGGAAAATCTTAATAACGTTAACCGTTTTTTTGGGATAGTATATATTCCAGATAAACTTTATTACTATATATCTAAACGGCAAATTAAAGAAAAATATTTATATAAAATAGTTTCTTATATTAAAAAAATATTTTGATATGTATTTAAAAAATAGGAAAATATATAGGTTTTTCCTAAAAAGGGTTATTAAGTTAATAAACCTATTGTACGGTTTAAAGCAGGCCGGAGTTGCTTAATAGGAAAAAATAAAAAAAATATTTACGAAATAAGGTTTCCGTCCGTTAATTTCGGACGACGCAATATATTATAACCCTAAAACAGGAAACGTTATCGCCTTATACGTAGATAACTTCCTGCTTTTCGGCCTTGATAAATAACGTTTTAAGGATATCGCCAAGAGGATTGTTAAGGACGTCCTAATTAAGGATTTAAATAATGTAGACTGGTACTTAAGCGTACGAATTATCCATTTTTTATTAATAGAAAATGTTAAGTTAAATTAATAATAATATATTAAGAAGTTATTAAAATTAATCGGCTTAGACGAAATAAGAAAGGAGCTTATATTATTCGTTAAGAATTATTTAAAATACGTTATAAAACATAATAGCGTAACTAGTAAAAAAAAAAACGTTTAAATATGCGAGCCTAGTAAGGAAATTTAACTTTTTAAATTATATTAGCAAACCGGATATAACGTTTGTAACGTTAATTTGGGTAAAGTTTATAAGCAACCCGTTACCTAAATACTAGGAATATATCAAAAGACTGCCGAAATACTTAAACGGTACATTAAATATGTTTTTTTAATACCGGAAATTACGAAAAAATTATTTATATTATAAGTATAACAATTTAAAGTTATTCGGAACAATAGATATAAGTTTTGTAAATAACTGCGAATTAACAAAGTTTATAACAGGTTATATATTTTTTATAATTAAAGCGTTTATTTTATAAATTTTAAAGCTATAAAATATTATTATTAAATATATTACGGAAATAAAATACGTAAAAGCAAAAATAACAGTTATAAAGGCAGCTAGGATTAAAAACTTTTTAACAAAGCTAAGGCTTATATCTAAAGATCCTATTCCTGTTTTAAAAAACAATATAAATACGTTTAAATAGGTAAAAAAAACATAAATAATACGAAAAAAACGTTATATTTAAATTAAATATTATTACGTACATTAGGAAATCCAAAAAGGAAATATTAATTTTTAATACGTAAAAAGCAAAAATAATCCTGCCGACGGATTTACAAAGCTATTTAATAAGGTAAATTTTAAGCAGTTTATAATTAACTTAAAACTTGAAAAAATACAAGAAAAGTTAGAAAATACTTAAAATTTAGTTAAAACAATTAGTAAAAAAATGGTTCCGTTAAATTCCCTTTGTACGGAAAAAAAGGCGTTCCCCTATTAAAACTTATTTTTCGTTATTAAAAGTAACGGCCGCGGCATTTTTTTTACGATTACCCGAAAATATCCGTTTACCTATTAATTTTAAGGCTTTAACTTTCCATAAAATTATTTATTTATACGTACCTATAACCCTTTACGTTAATTTTTACCTAAAGGCGCTAATATCTTATATATAGCTTATAGTTAATTAATATTCCTTAATTAACCGGAAAAAAACCTTTATTTAATAGTTTTTTATAAAAGGGGATTTAAAAAGTAATAATTTTAATTATTTACTAGTATTATTATTAGAAAATAAAACCGATTTTTAAAGCTATAAAACCTTTAACGTAATAAGTTAACGCATATAAAGCATTTTCCCATATTAACGCTTAACTTAATCCGAAACGTTTCGGAAAAAATAGGCCCCGTATTCCGGAACGGTTGCAAAAAAACGGTAAAACAAAAAAACCGGCCTTTTAGTATAACGGTTAATTATGTAGCCTTATTTCAAACGAAAATAACGGAAATAAAAGTTTAAATCCCATATAAACTAAAAATTTTGATAATTTTTTAATGGATTTTCCTAAAGTTTTAAATCTAATTTTAAGAAATTACGTAAATAAGGTCACTTAATACAAAAGGGCGTATCGGCAATTGGTGCTTTTAGGTGCCTGCGGTTAATGCGTTTAGGCTGTAAATGCTACTTAAGATAACCTTTGTTTAGGAACTATCCTTTATATAGTTAAACGTATATGTAAAAGCGATCGCCCCCAGACTTTTTTAGTTTTTCCTAGAATAACCATGCGCACTTTGCCAGATTCCTGCATTTGATTACTGTAACTGCTAACAGTTATAATTAATTAATTTAAATTTATTATTACGAAATCTTAAATTTTAATCCGCTCGCTTATATAGTACGTTTACTTAAAATAAATAATTAAATTAATAATTAATATTTCGGATTATACTTTAAAAGCAGTAATTTAATAACGAATTAATTAAGAAAACTTTTACCATATCTCCGTTTATTCTTATAGGTTATGCGAAATAAAACCAAATTACCTTAGTTATAATAAAAGCTTTTTATAATATTATTCTAATAGAAATATATAATAAGTTAAAGAATAAATAAATTACGAAAAATAATCGGAAAATAATAGAATATATATATTTAATAAACGAATAAACTTAAAAAAAGTGAAATTAAAATGTAATAAATAATTTTAATAGATTTTTCAAATGAATAATTACGATAAGAGCTAATTATTACGATACGAATAATTCTTTCTAATATGCACCGATATATATAATAATATAACGATTAACTACTAAATAAAAAAGTAAAAAGTTTAAGTATTAAAGGAACTTTAAAAGCTTTAATACGAAATATATACGAATACCGATTACATATATATTTAAAGATCTACAGACCGTTAAAACGTAAATAAACTATCTATTATTTTCATATAATAAGGTTAGTAATATAAAATATGTTATAATAATACGATATTTATATTAAGATAACGGTATACGATTATAAACCGTACGAAAAATTATAATTATGATTAATACCCGAGCGACTGTAAGATTTACTTATATTTGATTTTATTCTTAAGCTCTAATTACTAAAAGGCCCAGTTATAAAATATGTTACGATAACATTCTCGTCGTTATTAACCGATTTATAATTATTTTCTATCGTATAATCGAAGTACGAATATAGAGGAATTTATATAAATTATTTTAAAACGCATTTCAAGTATATATTAAATAGTTATAAAAACTATTTCTAATTAAAGTACGACGTTTATTTTAAAGTTTTAATAAATAAGTACAGCTTGATATAACTTATTTATAAGTTATTTAAATACTTTAAAGTATAAACCGACGAATAAAAAAACAAATTAACTTAATATTAAAACTCTATTTACGATATTACATTAACTATAAATTAAACGATTAAATTTCAGGCTTACTAATTGGACAGTTAGTTTATAATATTAATTATTACGAAACGACTAAAATTATTTCAGTAATTATTAATTTCTAGTTTATATTAAAGAGTTCTAAAAAGTATTAAAAAGGATTAAATAACCTTAAGGTAATATTAAGGTTAGATTAATTCAAGTAATTATATATAAAAATAAATGAATAATTAATTAATTAATGAAATATATTAATTAAAAGGAGTAAAAGAATTAACCTTTTTAAAATAGAACATGGTTTACTTAACTACTAAAAATATCTAAACTAAACGACGAAATAAAAAACCTGATTTTAAATATATCAGCTCGTATAAAATTATTAAGAAAAGTATAAAAAGTAATTACGAATTTATGATTACTTAATATAACATATCCTACCACCGAGTCAGCTATATCACCGTATCGGCTGATTTTTTTAACATATTAACCTTTTAACTTTAATAATCGATTTCTTAATACTAATAATATAAAACGTCTTATAAAAGAAGCTAGAATAAACTTAGCCATTTAGACTAAGAAACGAAATCCGAAATTAAGCTTTAATAAGCTTTATTCTATGTATAACGTTCCCGAATTTACTATAAAGAACCGATATAACGGCAAACGCGCCCGAACCGACAATATCTCTAATTCGCGAAAATTAAAGCCGATCGAAAAAAATTCGATTATCGACCGTATCTTTAACCTAAATACGCAAGCGTTTCCTGTCCGACTTTAACACGTTAAAGATATAGCGAATTTACTACTTATACAGCGCGTTATAATACGTATCAAGGTGAATTAAGTATCGAAATTTATTAAATAGTAAAAGAATTTAAAATATGTTTAAATCAAAAATAAATTATTAAAAAATATTATGCGAAAAATATAGAAATATTTTATAAATAATTCAAATTTATTCGAAATATAATGTCGTAAAAAATAATATTTACAATTTCGATAAAACGGGATTTTTAATTAAGCTTTTTATAATAACCGGTATAATAATTAAAAATATCGAAAAACGTAAAATTGCTTAAATAAACGTAATAAAAAATAAAGAAATAAATAAAAATTTAGTAATTTATTAAGTGTTAATATTAAGTTTTACCGTTATTTATTATTATAGCTGAAAAAAATTATTTTAAATTTTAATATCGAAAAAACTTATTATTAACCGATTGAAAATTCGGTTTAAGTAATAATACCTAAATAATAAACGAATTAAATTTAAAATAAATTTAACATTTCGATAAATATTTTCGAACGCGTACGAAAAAATCGAAACATTGCTTTTCCCGACAATTATAACAATTATTATTCGATAAAATTCGAAATATATTACGCGAATTACGATATTATTACGCCTTATATATTTACGTATTCGTGTTATCGGCTTTAACTTTTTAACGTATTTTATTTTTTATTTTAAAATATACTTATTCGTTTTATATTAAAAATTTAATACGACATTATTTTATTTATATTATAATAGAAAATTTCCTTGCCGGCTTTTAAAGTACGTTTAAAATTGTTATAACGTCTGATAATATTAAATACGGATTTTTAAAAATTACCTTTGTTTTATTCGATTTTAATAACGTTTTTCCGAGCTCGAAATTCCTTTAGTTAAATCTACGTCGACTATCTCCTTATTTACTTTTACCGTTCTTATTTTTTTTTTTTTTTCCCGTCCGCGAAAACAATTAAATATATCCGTAAAATAACAAATTAAAGATGTTTTTTATAGAAAAAAAATTAGAAATTACTAGGGTAGCTCGCCGGTAAAAATCGTTAAATCAGTTAATTATTTAGTTAAAAGTTACGTAGTACTTTAGTATAAATTATTCTTTTTAAATAAGAAACCGCCTAATTGCGTAAAACTAATTACGTTCTTAATAAACGCCGAAGAACTAAAAACAAACCTTTTTAAAAAGGAGAAACATTTACTACCTAAAAAGGACAAGCTCTTCTAGTCGAAAAGAAAAGGGATGGTAAAAAAATGCAGCTAACAGCAGCTAAAGGTGGTCGTTATAAAAGGGTTAAAGCGGAGAAACGGCGATGAGGTATTTGCGGCAAGCTCGGACATAATGCGCGCACTTATTAGGAAGTTATAAATACGTCTAGCGAAAAAGAACCCGATTGATTTTAATTAAATTAATATGTTATTATTAATTAATTTAAATTTGTTATCGCGGGGTGCTAAAAACCAACCGACTCGGTAGTATAGCCGACTCGGTAGTGGGATACGTTATCGGTTTATTTAATCTTTTACGTTTTTTATTCGAATTAGCAGCGAAAGTAACTAAGGTTCATGTAAAAAGTAATATAGAAGTTGTAAAGAAAGCGTTAATATATAAAGAATTATTACGACATAAGAATAAAACCGTAGCTATTACACTACTAAAAGTAGAAACGTTGTCAGCTCGAGTACTAACCGCCTTATTCTAACCTATATACCCACTAGGTGCCACTTAGTACTATGATAAGAAGCGAACATATTAAATATAAAAAAAGAATTTACTTAATATTTAATTAAATGGAAAAATTACCTCGATTCAAAGAATATTTAAAGATTTACGAAAAGTTTTATAACCGTTTAAAGCCTTTTATAAAACTTTTATTAATCGCCGGAAATGCTAAAGTTAAAAGTGATTTAATTTACGTTACTTAATAACGATTAATTAATATTTTTAATTCTAGACTAATCGGTCGAAAAAAGTAACTTATATTAATATAGCTATTTCGGCCTTTAACTCTTTTTGTACTCTTTTTAAACTTTGAATTCTTTTATCGCGTTTTTATGTTAAATTTCCTGACGTAATATTTTAATTTTACGATAAATTAAAAGTTTTCGATGTTTTTAAAACGGTTAAGCTTATTTACGATAATTCGTAAATTTTTTAAATTTCTCTTTTTTAACGCATAATTTTTTTTTTCTTTTTTCGTTAAGAAGATTTTAGTAATTCGAAACGGGTGGAGTAAATAATCGTAAAAACTTCGTATTTCGTATAACGAGAACATTTTCTAAAACTAAAATAAACCTTATAAATTTTATATTTAAACTTGTATCGAAAATAAAAGGTTTTCGACGGCATAGTAAAGCTAAAACGTTTAATTCGTTTAAATTAAATAAGAATGTTATAACGCCGACGTAATCGCGATTTTTTAATATAACTTAATATAATAAAACACATATAGAAAAGAAAAAAGGAAAAAACTAACTTAAATAAACAATCGACAATTTTAAAGTTAAAGATTTTAAAAGGGAAAAGATTATATTATAACTTAATAAGCTTAGCTTATTATTAAATAGTTCGAGAATAGAAGATTTATTTTCGACGATTAATTTTAAATTACCTAAGCGGCTTAAAATATTTATAGCGTTTAGCGCTTTAAATTACTTAAGTTTAAAAAATAAACTGGAGAAGATTTAACGAGTTTAAAGGTTTAACTTATTTAAGTATCTTAAATCGTAATTAAGATATATACGTTTATTATCTTTTTAATTACTTAAGTAATTACTACCTTATAACGTAATTTAGTTGCTTAAATTATTTACGGTAATCTATTATTACTAATCGTAATTAGTTCCCATTTGCATTATTTAAAATCTTATAATACGACTGCTAACATAAACCGTCCGATTAGATTTAATAGTTAACTAGCCTAGCCGTTATGTCGGATAAATCGGTTTTTTTACCAGCCTTAACACACTGGTTAAGTTAGAGTTAATATAGTTTTATAATATACCGGTTTTAAAGTTAAAGTAAAATTCGAAAATATTATATTTTTATAGATTTTATTAAAAGGAAATACTTAATAATACGCTTTAAAACGGACTTATTAATATTTATTAATACGGAAAAAATTATAAGGTTAAATATAATAAAATATAGCATTAAAAATTAAAGAAAGTAATATTTAAATATAGCATATTTTAAACAAGGAGCGGTAATAAATTATTAATATATTACAGAAACTACGGCGAGGTTTCGAATTATATTAAAACGATATATATACCTTATTTAATAAATATAATAAAGTATAGCTAAAAAGAAATGCGGACCGGGTTTATAACTATGAAGGATTTAATATCATATATTAAAGCATATAACTAATATATATATATATATATATCAGGGTAACCTCTAAAAAGTCCTAAAACGGAAGGGAGCGAAACCTTCTTCTATACACATAAAACACCTGTAGCAAAAAGAAAGCTGTAACGGAGATGTGATCAGCAATCTCCACAAGTAGCAGTGCTGCCTAAGCTAAAGCTTAGCTAACGGACTTAGTCTTCAGCAAGGTCTGACAGTTCTTTGCAATCTAATCATATCCATCTACGTCCACAGCAAGCCAGTATTTCAAGGAACGCAGCATACCCTTTTGACCGAGTGTTTCCGTGGCTATTAGGTTAGGAAGCTCCGAAGCTCGGAGTCGGGAACCGCCCGACGTGGGTCAGTGAGTCGTACCTTTGCCTAAAAATCGGTCATCAAACGGTCGACTAATAATAGGAGTGTAACTAATAACTATCCCACGAAAGAACTAAATGTAGAACCACATGTTTTATGAAACAAGGAGGTGGAAGATAGAGCCCACTCGTCAATCCTTCACAGCTGAAATCTTGAAGCCACCCGGACAAAGAGTCTGGAAAACGCCACCAGGATCATATTTAGCAGCAGCCCTCCTTAACCTTTCCACATTTATCTTGCCATAGCTCTGCAGCACGTCTTGTGACGGGTTTGCGTAGTTAGCTGTCACCCACGGCAGTAGTCCATCTCTAGAAGCCGCGAAATCGCGTACACCCTCATAGAAGAGTCGAACATGTGGGTATGCCCAGGCTTCGAGTTCTGGTGTGCGCACCATAACATGTGCGCCCCAGAGAATCCCGTCATGGGAGTGATTCTCGATTCCCAGAACGTTCCCGCCGGATTCAATTGAGCGCTGGGCGAAGGAGCGAGGAAGTGGTTGAAAGATACATTGGGTTTTGAAGTCTCCATCGCGAATACGCTCTTGCATCCTGGTTACAAGGCCATCGTGAAGCTCGGCAGCCTTGGATATGATGGAAGCGTCGTTCTTGAAAGACAGAGTATACCATATACCGCTACAAAGACTGAATTAATCATTCTATACGGTTCTCAGAGGGGGGAGTGGGAACCCACTGATAGCCTGTGGCTTGTTGAGTAGTGGCCATGAGCTCTATCATCGTTGTCCGTTTGTACGACTTGAAGATCTCAGGGAACGCTAGCCACTTATCAAAGATCGGCGGCTTCTCCTTGCCAGCAATATTTGCATATAGCGCAGCAATTACAGTCGGCTGATTTGGTTGCAAGTGGGCTACCATGCAAATCAAATTGCTGTCCGGGTCAGACGTAACATTATTTGTGAAGTCCACAATGGCATCCGCAGCGGCAGGGAATATGTTCCTTGATAGCAAGACCCCCCCGCCCCAGAGGTCACTGCATGGGATGGCATGTACGATAAAGCGGGTAACAATCCCGAAGTTGTTAGCGCCGCCTTTCAGGACACGGTATAGATCATGATTCTCGCTACTGGCGTTGGCCGTAACGATGCGCCCGTCAGCTAGTACGACCTCGAATTCCACAACCTGGTCGCATGCGAACCCATAGCGGGCTGTGAACAAGGTGTTGCCACCACCTAAAATCAACCCTGCGACACCTACGGTTGCCTCCCGTCCTCCCGCAACGGCGCGTTCGTATTTTGCAAGGCTTTCGTACACCTAAGGGGGAAGTTGTGTTAGTGCGCGATACCTAGAGTCGTAAAGAAGTTGGACGACCGACCTGACCCCAACGTGCACCGGGACCCATAGACACCGTCTCATCCTCAGGTTGATACACGACGGAGTCCATACGGCCAAGGTCAATGGTGACCCCACCGTCAATGTTGTTGCTTGGCCAGAAATTACATCCTCCGGAGCGTACTGCAAACTTCTGGCTGGCAGCGGCGAGCGCTGCCACAGCACTAGCGACTTCTGTGGCTGAGGTTGGCTGAAGGATGCAGGCCGGCTTGAGTTTCGAGCTATTACTCCAGTACGACTCAATCCTCACCTCGTAGCCAGGGTCCCGGGGCAGGAGTAGCTGCCCCCGAAGTCCGGCCGCGATCAGGCAATTAGCCTGCTCGGGGTAGGCAGAAGGCATGCTGGGGCTTTGTTCCTAATTTTCGATAGGAACAGGGACCAACGGAACTCAATGGCTAGTGTCCTGCGTAAAACGAGGGAACGGGAGCAAAGGGAAGAGTTATCCAAATGCCGGCGTCATGTGTGTTCTTAGTCCGCCGTCGGCGGTATTTAGCCAACAGTAGAGACGTGAATTTTTAGAAGGGAGTTGAGTTGTTGGGACTACTTCTACCAGCGGAACGAGGGAAAGTTGAGAGGGAGTCTGGTTATGTCAATGTGTGGCACCAGTACCGTAGTAGTTGCTGCAGTCTCCTTGGTCACACCCACTTTGCATACCACGAACTCACGCAGTGTGGGCCTGTGGATGTTATCGACCATCTTAATAACGTAGCATATCGACTGCAACCATACAGGTGACACTTGCATCCAACAGATTAGTATAAGACTCCAAGATCGACTCCTAATGCTACAAGACACCAACGCATGTCCCTTCTCGCGAAGACCATTGGTTGCAAGCTCCATCCGCCCAGGTGCAAATTGAGGGGGGTATTATGTGCCCCATCATCCTTCGCCTGATATAAGTTGTAACGTAAGTGGGCTCGATCCGATGAGGATGACCAAGTGATCCCTAAGCCTTTCATTTAGCCGCCGCATCCGGTTGGAAAGTGGTGCAGTCGTTACACGACAGAGTATGATTAGGTTACCGCTGGGGGATATGTATAGTCGAGGGTCTAGGTACATATACGTTCTTTCAAACTTGCGTTGCACACAATAAGACAGGATACTACGCACGGTGGACTAACTTCAAATTACGTCTGCGCCGCTACCATGCTTAGAGTGGTGTAGCGAGAGCCTCTCTTACAGCAGTGTAATGCGAGTCTGCTTCCTGCTTACAGAGGCGTGATGAGAAGAAGGTATCTAGGCCGCTCTGGAATGCAACTCGGGTAATGGATCTGAGGCTGCATGTTCTAATGGATGATTCTCCTCAGCTTGTCATGCTATCCGCCCTCGGATTCTACTTGTAGCAAATTTAATCGACGAGAGCAACGTGTCGGGACACCAAGCTATAAAAACTAGCACCAAAAGGCAGAAGGGATTCAAACTCGTGGAGTAGCCTGCGTCGTAAACATGCTGGATATCGGAGGATTGTAGATATGAAATAAGCTAAAGGAGTGACCCTTTACCGTAGAATAAGCATTGGCAATAAGATAATCATTCCGTCGCTTTTTCTTAAGGTTTTGGAGGTGCTATGGACTCATATTGTGTCTGAACTCCTGCCAGAGAACAATGCTCCTGCTACATGCTACTCTTAACAATTTGAGCACCCATCTCCGCAAGCCCGTACACCACGGCCTGCGTATTGGCGCGCGGCGCAATCGGGATGATACTCGCGTCACAGATGCGCAGGTTTGCGCAGCCGTAGACTCGTAATTCATCATCAACGACACCTCCCATATCTCGGGGCATCATGGCGCACGTGCCCGTGTAGTGGTGGGATCCTTGTGCAGTAAGTCGAACGTATTGTTTCGCCTGCTCCAGGTCCTCGAATAATTCAGTCCGGGGCTTGAGGCGGCATGCCAGCGGCTCGGCCCGCCCAATGGCTCGCTCTGTGAACTGGACATGACGTGCCAGTACTTCCAGATCGAGAGGGTGCGACAGATAACGTGGGTCGATTTCCAGCCCTCCGCTACCAGTTAGATATTCGGGGGAGGCGCTGGTGATGTGGACGGAGCCCTTTGATAGGGGATGAGAGAGCATTACGGCCACAGTGATATGGTTTCCGGGAGAGCCGTCCAAAGCAGAGGGACCAAAGACGTAATTTGCCGATGCTTCCGTTGGTGAGGAAAGGATCGAGCGAACAACTGATGCATTCGCGGCGGCAAAGGAGGCTGAAGTCCGAGGAGACCGCTGTAAGTCGGCCTCAATATCAAGGCTTTGCAAGAGCTGGTCTAGGTCCTGTTGCCCCTTGTCTGTCTGGATTCCGGGAAATGGAAGTTGGGCTGAAGCGATGATGCTGCTGCTTCCCAAAGGACCTGTCCCATGGGCATAAGCCTCCGCTGCCGCTTTTCCCGCTTCGGGCTCCTGTCGGAAATAAGGATCAAGTGTTTTCTCATCGTCACGAGCATCAAAGACCACGCCGGTATAAATATGGTTCTGCAAGTTCTCTCCAATGTGGGAGTTCTCCACCATTACCTCAATACCAAGTCTTTGGAGAAGGTCGGGATCGCCAATCCCGGAGAGCTCGAGAAGTCTTGGGGAATTTATAGCGCCAGCAGCTAGAATGACTTCCTTACGGGCTGTGATAACCCTAGAAAGTCTATCGCTGGTGGTGATCTGGACGCCTTCGGCTATGACGTCTTCGGGACCCGTTTTCTTCAGCACGATTCGAGTTACTGTAGTGCTTGTGAGGACCGTAAGGTTCGCCCTGTCCAAAGCAGGTTCGAGATATGCGTTGACAGAAAAGGATCTCTGCTTCATCTTTGGATCGACAGATTCGGGATTATCAAATGCGCCGCATACTGTGCCGGAGAACGGGTCAGAAGGAGGGAAGCCAAGGGTATCAAGACTGTCGATCCAGGCTTTAGACCACGTATTCTCTGGCTCTGACTTATGGACCGCAAGCTGGATCGGTCCATTGCCCACAGTAGTCCCAGGTGACTTGTGGAACGTATAGGCTTTCTTCAGGGCTTCATTAAACGTTTCAAAGCCCCAGCCTTTATTCCCAAGTTTGGCCCATGCATCGATACTTGCCCTAGATGTCGGCGTGAAAAGAAAACTGTTGATGGCGCTGGAACCACCAAGAACACGGCCTTGAGGAAATTGAAGTTCTTTGTTACCGAGTTCTTTCTGGTAGAAGTCAGCCCATTGCTCCTACAAATGTAAACTGAAGGATTTTCCGTTGGCGTTAATATATACCTGAGGGACGGTACGAAAGGCCCAGTCAGAGGGTGAGTTGGACGACAATGGCCACAAGCCAGGGATGAGAATATGAGGGTCGTCCTTGCGGTCTTCACCGCATTCGATGACGACCACTTGGACTCTGGCGTCTTCTGACAGACGCGTAGCAAGCACAAGGCCCGCAGTGCCGCCCCCGATGATAACGATGTCGTAGGTATCAGAAGTCATCTTGATACGCTGATCGCTTCTAACGGACTCCGAATTGCTAATCTCGCTGCCCTAAGCACCTTGGGTAAGGGAAAGTTGATGAATTCCGATCTACCTGAGTACGCGAGAAACGAAGATAAATGGCAACCTGTCTTGGGCTCTGGAGAGCCTTAAACAACAGATTGGACTTACGGTAATATGCGAGGCTCTTGATGCTAACTACGTCGCAAGTGAAGTCGCGCGAGCAAGCGTGGGCCTACTGTTGACCGGCACCAGCTTCCCAAGTTAGCCGGGCTTCGGATTGCGTTACAATGCAGTTAACGTCTGCCGTAGGCCTTTCTAATGGCACACCTCCTAGGGAGTGTTACGACAGTAACATTTACTAGTGAGTTCTTAAGTGTGAAGGCTTTTAAGGTTGCGTCTAGAACTATGCATATCTACACATTCAATCGCAGCAACCAACAACGCGCATCAACACTTGATCAAATGTTAGGCTCACCGCCGTTTCATCCAATGTACCATTGAGGCATCTTTCCGCGTTACATGGGCTTGGTGTCTTTCCGAGCTTACCTGATCGGTGGGATTGGTAAAACTGATGTGCGACATCATGATCACTTGGTATCCTTTAGCGCTCCTTCAAGAGCCTCTTCCGGTGTTATATGCAATTGCTGGTGTTACTCTTAATATGGACCAATCGGATGGCGACAAAAGCAATATAACAGTTGTCGTTCGCCTCTAGCCGCTGAAGACAGCCTCGTCAATATGCCGAGGTCGAACGGAACTTGACCCATCTAAGCAATGCTACCTACCAGTCACAGTAGCTTGATGAACTGATGGGAACTCCAAAGGCTGGAAGATACTCTGCTGGTACTATTCTTAGCTTGTCCCCATTTAATTGGCTGTGTGAACACCTGACTTCGACTATTACCTACCTAGTATGTACATAGAAACCTAGACTCATCGGGTGCACCAACGCGGAGCGGCAGAGGACAAATCCGGCCGGGCCGCACACGAGCATATGCAACACTAACTGCGCTAAGTACCACTGCTCACTGTACAATCCCCCTCCTTGCATGTCACAATTAACTAACCGCACCTGGCCAATTGGAAGCAGAGCGACACTCTTCCGGGGAAGGATGTAAACAGGTCAACCTTGTCAGCCTCCATGGCATGACCATCTTCGCCCGGTGCCAAGTAGAAATCATATTTCTCAATTACCCTTGCAAGGGTGTATCTCATAATCCGCATTGCCAAGTGCTGACCAATACAGTTATATCTTCCTGTACAAGTGTTAGTGCCAGATATCTATGGTGATTGTGGCGGGATGCCAAAGTCGTACCAATACTAAATGGAACATGGGCTGCGGGGTTCCGCACCAATTCGGGGCGTGACGTCCATCGTTCGGGAATGAATTCGGTGCCTTTCACAAAACAGTCTTCCCCTGGTGTTGACACCCATTAGTGACACGTTATTTGACATATGCATATTAAAAACGTAGGATGCCTTACGTTTTGAGATGGTGTAGAGTGGTGTTACAATAGTAGTGTGAGGCGGAATAAAGATGTTGTTGATTGTAACACCATTAGCAGTGGTCTTGCGAGTCCCGCCCGTAATGAGAGATGGGTGTAGTCGCATAGCCTCTTGGATTACGGCGTTAAGATGTGCTAACTCCCCTAAAGCTCTGTTGTCTGTGATAGACACATCTTGTAATTCATAACGAATCTTATGGATATGAGTAGGATGCATGGCGAGCTCATGGAATATCGCCGCTAGAGCCTGAGCAGTGGGCTCGCTTAAGTTCTGTCAGCTAGTTCACGAAAGTCAATTGTAGCAGCTCACCTTCCTGCCAAAATAGCGAGTAGGCTATCTCCTCGTAGCCAGAGGCTGTGCTCGGCTCTAGGGTTTCTCTCCATGAGATATGACGTGAGATCTGGTATATCGGACTGAAGTTTGCGTGACAATCTTTCTTGCATCTGCTGTTGGCACCAATCAACCGAGTCATACCAGTCTTTGACCTACTAGACGCGCGGAAGAAGCTTGATGCCGAGATGAAGAAGCCAAGGTGTCGGCGTCAGTGGGCCCAAAAGCTCGCGGGCACGCTTCATTTTCAAAATGACCTCATTCCATCGTTGATTTTCAAGCATACTAAACGACTTGCTGAGTGTAAATTCACCCATGATATCAAAGGTGAACCAGAGAAAGAAGTCGGTTGCATTTACGACAGCGCCAAGCCTTGCTTTCGTCTGGAGTTGTCGGTCGAGCTCGTTGATATACCTGAAGACCTTGGTTTCATAGTGCGCGATGGCTATTGAATGTCAAATCCCAGGCCGGCAAGATTTTCTTTGGTGGAAACCAACCTTGAGGCGAAAACCCGTACTGCCAATCCCGCCGGCGTTTCGCGTGAGTATCCTTGTCGCGAGCCGCAAAGAGCGCTCGCTCCGGATATAACAAATCGTAGAACTCAGATTTCATGCAGTCTGATTGACGACCACCGACGGCTGCTAGAGACTCTGGAAGAAAGACCGTGACCTCGGCAGGACCTAATGGTTATTGTTAGCGCACTATTGTTTAAGCTCAAAGATGCGTTCGCCGCAGTTCCTACCTGTTCTTACGACGTCTCCATATTTCGCGTGCAGTCCATGTAGATAGAGGTGGTTTTTAGAGGTCCTGCAACCCCATACGTGCCCTAACTTCGTAAAACGGGCCCACCAAGGTCCCGGGAAATTTGCGTTGTTCAGGCGATGGAAAAAGGTACGATATAAAATGACGCTGATTGCCAAGCCCAACAGGTGAGCAGCAATAGCAGATTCAAGATGGTCGAAGACTGTACTTCCAAGCTTGTCGTAAATACACATACGAGCAACAGCCAAAGCACAGAACATCGAGCCGTACCATGAGACGATGTTGGGGGAGTACACATGCCATTCACCGTGGATGAATAGGCAATGGTGGATTGCGAATCCTGATAAAAGACCAGGCACTGAAACAAAGTTTCCAAACCGATGGATCTGGTTAAGAAACATGATATTCACCAAAGGTTGGATAAGCACAATGTAGAAGGATTTGGAGCAAATAGGGTGTTTTTGTAGGTGTGTCAAAGTTGGTTCACTCTCAAAGTAGTTCGGGTAAGTAAAGAGGAGGGTAACGTTTAAATCTCCAAAACGTCCGCTCAGGAGGCGCGCCTAGGTGCGGTCCAGCTATAAAATGGACCGTATAAGCATGTGCTATACCCAGATAGGATATGTTTAGAATCAGACTATCCAGCCTTCTCAGTTACAACTGATTCACGTCGAAAACAAGTTCGTCAAAGTACGAAAGCCAGTAATTATCTATCTGAACTGAGATCTATAAGCCTGAAAAGGAATAGACATACGAAGGCATGTAAGGTGACACAGGGTCATCTGAAATTCTCCAAAGCAAATTATATTGCCCAATAGAAATTAAGCACCGTCCATAGCCTGTTGAGAATGCAGTTCGCAAGCGCACTTAGATGCAGCAGCTACTGGCAAGGTTGGATGCGTCTCTCACTAGCTAAATTTATTCTTGATACAGGAGAAGACTGGATAAACGATCGATTTTAGCCCTAGTATCTCCTGATAACCATAATAGTATCAAAGTCACCCAGACCTCAACCAAGCTGATGATTAGCCGAGGACTCTTGGTACGGCTCTACCTTTCCCTGGAGGCCTAGGATATAACTGTATGAAAATTCCGTTGGACGTGAACATCTTCAGTACTCGGCGGAGGGGAGCTGTCATTATGTGCACATCCTGTACGAAGCTCAGCAACACCCGGAGCGACAAGAGGTAAGTCACCGGAATGGCCATCCTCTAAAGCATAGTCCGCGGAGAGTTCGGTATAGTTCTTGCGATACTTGCGCTTAGAATTCTCATTTCCTGATCCCCCAATTGTTTCGAGATCCGCACGTGGCTGCCCATCTGACCACTGTCCTGAACTACCAGGCAGTATTTTGTCAGATATCTTGGATAAGGCTGGTTTAATATATGTCACGAAGACTGGAGCCATGGTTGGCATACAGGCGACGATGATGCCGAACCACACTTCAAGGTTGCTTAGGAGGCCGACATCCGCGAGAGCGAGCATTGGATCTGTGTTTCCGTGAACAGTGACGTAGATTCGGTAGCACATGATTCCGATCGTCCTGGTGTCATCCCATATTAGCTTTGTCGTTGCTAGCACGAGGATAGATATGTTACTTGAAGAGACATAGTGTAAAGGGTTCATTTATAAGCGGATTACTTACGCGAAACCTAAACCAAACATGACCGTAACCGCCACTTTGTTGCGTAACGGCATCTCCAGTTTCCAGAGCCATGGCATGGGTGAAACGACGACACTGATATCAAGGACGGCGTTTATTGCGTTCGAGGCCAGCTCTGAATGGCTTATGTCCCTGCACGACCCCCACGGCACTGGATTCCATTGCTGGGACACAGGGTGGCAGTTGGTGATGAAGACTACTTGGAAAGTGATGCAATAACAGACACACATAATCATCAACACCTTTGCCCAGCGCTTGAAGATTTGGGTCGCGAATATCCGGACGTAAAGGCTGAGCATTGCGAGCTTGATGACGACGGTAGACATCAGCCATGAGACTGAAGCAGCCACAACAATCTGCCCACGTTCATCACGTCAGTAAGGGCCAGAAAAACATTCGTTCTGTGCCGACCTACCTGAGCTTGAACCTTCAGCTGGTCAGGATTCATCTCCAAGCTTGATTTGCCAAGGCCATTAGCAAGACCCCATATCGATACTGCAGCCATTGCCAGCATTGATACCTGAAAATGAGAACGTCAGTCTCCAAGGTGAATTGAGTCTGCGAAAGTAGCTACTAACATAAGAAATCAGCACCAATACATCGTCCGCATAAACGCTCCTTTTCTGAATCACGGCAGACCAGAAGCGAAGACAAACTGTTGCCGTGCAGATAATGATGAATGATATAACCCATCCAAGCAGAGACCGGGCCTGCCCACTGAGCGACATGGTGCTAACAATTTCAATTTCAATTAAAGATGTCCCGCAAACACACAGAGTAGCTAGGTGAGAAGGATAAAGGAGGGAAGGTTTGCGACCCGAAAGTAGGTTGGTGGACTAAACCAGCGATGTCCTCAGAAGTGGGCAGGTCACAAACTCCTTAAAAACAGTCATGTTTACTATGCATCTGACTACGGTTGAGAGCGAACTTGCGAGCAGTGGCTACTGATATTTTGTTCCCCCACACCATGTTGGTTATGTTGCGATCCATGAATTTGTCCAGATAACGCAACATGCAGGCGTCAATGGTTACCTATGTTACAAGAGCCTTATTGCAGCAAACATAAAAGCAGGCTGCGCGAATATGCAACCCGACGTAGTATTTTTGGGTAGCTTTTACCGCATGCTAAGTGTTACCTTTGGATCCCCTTAATGCCACCTATTAGCCTGTATTTTACCGCGCCGCAATTGATGTAGTTGGAAACTCTTGCGTCGGTATCCACTGTCTCATATATAGCGCCGTCTATGTGCCAAGGAGGGTTGTCGGATACGAGTGTTAAGTGTGCGATTAAAGGTGGATTGTTACTAGGGCGAGGGAATAGGTACCCGTGGGTTACCTACGAATACCCACGCTAAATTTGGGTCACTTACGGGTTATCCACCGTTTTAGTGGGTAACCCGTAGGAACTTATGCAAAAAAAAATTTACCTACGGGTTACTTATGGGAATTTTTTCAAATATAAAAATACCTATAGGTTACTTATAGGTATTTTGAAAATTTCAAAAATATTTACGGGTTACCTATAAGTAATAAAATAATCTGAAATAATTATATATAACTAGTAGCAATATTTATTAATAAAATAATGAAATAATTTAATATAATCGTATATAATTAAAAATTAAAATATATTAATAATATAATAAAATAATATTTTTAATTATCGTAAATTAATTAAACGTTATATCTTACTTATATTAAATATACGTAAACCGTAACTTTAATTTAACGTTTTTTAATTAAACCTTAAGTATTTTTTTTATTTCGATTATTTTTACGTTTATTATTACGAATAAGTTATTTATTTTAGTTAATATTTAATTTAAAACTACTAGGTTTTAAAATTCGTATTTAAAGGTTTTTTAATATATAATAATTACCGGTAATAATTCGTATAAATTTAATATTCTTTTTTTATATAGTAATTCGTTTATTATAAACGGCGTATAAATTAGTTATTATAAAAAATATTTATTTTCGAAAAGCTTAGTAAGTATTAATTTAGTTGTTTTCTGTAAAGTATTTATAACGTTAACTTGGAATCGTAAATAAGTTTTGAATTTTTTTGTAATTTCGTAAATTAATTGTTAAAATAATGTTTTAAGGATTAGTAATGATATATTTATTTGGTAACGTTAAATTTCGCATAGCGTTTTTATTATAAAGGGTTAATTTGGATTTTTTAAAATAATTTTAAAATAATTTTATTTTTTAAAGTTAAGCGGTTGGCTGGACGTTTGGTATAGGTAGATATAGCTGGTTTTTTCGTTATTTTTGCTGGTTGTTTCCTAGTTGTTAGTTGTTTTTTTTTTGCAGTTAGTTTTTTTTTTTGCCGTTAATTTTTTTTTTGCCGTGGTTTTTGTTATTTTTTAGCTTTTTGTAAGGTTTGAATTATTATTAGTAAGCGAATTTTTATCGTTAACCGGATTATTTTCAGGTTTATAATTATTATTAAGTTTATTTTAACAAGCAAACGGATTATTAATATTTTTGCTAGTTATAATGATATATTGGTTAATATTAATTAGATTTAATAAAAATTACGTAATGTTATAATAAAAAATTATTTTAGGATTATTAAGGAAAAGTAAAAAATAAGTAGTAATGTTAATTGGTTAAGGTTAAATAAGTAATAGTTTGAAATAAGTAAAAGTATATAAGTAAAAATATTATTAAAATTAAAATAATTAAATTAAAAAATTAATATGGGAAAAGTAGGTTTTATCGATAAATTTTTTTTCCCTGTATTTCTGTATTAAAAAAGGTATATTTTTTTATAATAAAAAAGGTAATTAGTTTATAGGAAAATATTATTACTTATATTTAATTATTTTTCGATTATTTTAATAGTAAAAATATTAATAAATTAAGAAAATCCTTTTAAGTTTTTAAACGTTTTATAATATTTATTTTATTTTATAAAGTTGTAAATATAAAAGTTACGTAATTTACCGTTTAAATTTAGTAGTAATAGGCCGCGTTTGCTAAGATTAAGATAATGAATTTTCCGAATTATTATATATAAGTTATTGTAATTTAATAGGTTCCGGACGTTAAATTCGTTTTGTAAATTTATTTTTACGTGTTTTTGTAATACTTTTATTGTTTCTGTTTATTATTATTTTTTTTCTTTTTTAAATAGTAGTAATATCGTCCGGATTAACGGAAATTTCCTTGTTTATATGTTGGAATCCGTTTATTGTAACGGTTTATTTAAGATTAGAGATTTTTTAAACCTTTATATTACGACCTAATAGAGGGGAGGTCTCGGAAACGGTCCTAGCGGACCGAAATAGGACTTAAGTAGGTTAAGTCACGTAATTTAAATCTTTTTTGTTTTTAAGATTTAATTGAATCCATATAGATCCAATGCTATTTGGATTTAAAAGGACGATAAAATCTATGAAAAATCCAGGTTTTTATAAAGGATATATACGTTTATTAGTTTTATAGCTTAGATAACGATAATTTATAATATAACTTAATTACCCAAAATATTTTTGGTATTACTAGATATAATTAAGTTATTTTTATTATTTAAATCCTATAATACGATTGTTAATATAAACTATATAACTTGGTTTAATAGTTAATTAATTAACCTAGCCGTTATACGTTATAAACTTTTATTTAATAATATTATCAAATTTTAAGTAATTATCCGAATTATTAAAATAACTTTTAATACCGAAAAAAGTACCGTTAACCAGTAACTTTAAAATAAGCTTAAAAAATTAAAGGCGGAAATTCTGTAATTTAAGGAAATAATTAAAAAGAACCTTAATATTTTAAAGATTAAGGCTTAAAAGCCCTAACCTTATAATAAAAAAATTAATATTTAAAATTTCCTTATTTAAACGCGAATATATTTATAGTTCTTAATTTTTAACGATCCGGAAAATAAAATCCTTGCTATTATAACGTTTTTTACCGGAGATACGTTCGATTAATTCGAACTAATTATAAGGGATTACCTGGAAAGTGCAAAAAATAATAAAAAAATATTTATTAAAAAATTTTCGTTTATTATTTTAACTTTAAAGAAAAGCTAAAGGCTAACTTTAATAATCCCGATAAAAAATATATTGCCGTATAAAAAATTTTATAATTACGATAAAAAAAATTAACGTTTAAGTACGTAATAAAGTTCCGAAATTTAATAGCCAAAATAAAATAAGTAAACGAAAAAAATAATACTTTAATTAACGTATTTTATAAAAGCTTAAAGAACGATATTAAAAATAAAATAATTAAACTAAAATAATTAACCTCTTTAAATAAGTACATTATTAAAGCAATAAAAATCGATAATCGGTAATTCGAAAGACGATAAAAGAAAAAAAGTTAATACGCTTTACGGTATAAGTTTAATAAGCATAGTTAAAGGAATAAACGTATTACATTTTTTACTTTTTACGGGATTTAACCAGGCCTTATAGAAATTAAAGCGGTCCGGTAATAAAATTAACTTTAGTTTAAATGTTATAATTATAGTAAAATGGGATATAAAGCTTTTTAATATAAAATACCTAAGAAACCTTAACGGAATAACTGAATTTTTGTACCCGAAAAATAATAATAAAATAATAAAAAAGATAATAAAAAGTTAATTAATATAGTCCGATTACGATGTACGGTGGTATAATAGTATAAGAACTACTTAAGATAAAAGGCTTTTATTGAAAAAAAGTTATTTGCTTAATTTTAATAAAGAAAATAGCAAAAAAAGCAAAACCGACTAGCTTTATAAGGATAGCTGTAAGAATATTATAAATGGAAGGAAAACCTTTACCTAGGAAAACCGGAACGATATACGAAGATTTACGCTATTTATTGCGATAAGTTTAAATATCGGTTTTATTAAAAATAAAAAAAGGTAATTTATTAACGTATAACCCGAATGTATTAATAAGGGTTTAATTTTAAACGATAAAAAAAAGTTAATAAAAATGATTAATAATAATATCGATATTTATAATTATTCGTAAATTAAGATAAAATCGATTAAAAGGTAGCTTTATAAAACTGGCTACCGGGAAAGTTATACTTATAAAAAAACCCTTTTTATTATTTCGGATAATGCAATTATTAAACGGAAAAGGAATTAATCCAAAAAACGGTAAAGAAATATTATTAACGAGCTATTATTAATTTAGGCATTTAACTGGCTTTTATTACTAATTTAAAGGATAAAAAAATAATTAAAAAAAAAAATTAAAAGTTTTATTAAAGAAGGATAATAAAATTCGGAAAACAAAAAAAATATAATATTTAATAAAAAAACGATAGTTTGTAAACAATATTACTTAAAAAAAAATAATTAAAACTTTTATAAAACAAACTTACGAATAATTAAATATACAACAGTAATTTAAACAGTTACAAAAATAAGTAACGTATATAGAAAAATAATTAAAAAAGCTTCGAGTATAAAATAATCGGGATAAAAAGATACTGCGAAAATTTTTACGAACCTTAAAAAAATAACGCTATTTATAAAAAAGCCGTAAGTAAACGAAAAAAAAAAGGTTAAATTATAATATCTTAAAAAGGTTTTAAACGTAATAATCGGAGTTACTAGCGATAACGCTATTATTATACAAGTACGAATTAAAAAAAATTGGTATACTATAATGGTAAACTACGGAATAATAACTGTAAATTATATTAGCCCGGAAATAATAAATTAATTAAAGTTGTTATAAAAAGAAAAAAATTACCCTTATAAGGTTGAAAATGCCGAAGGTTAAAAATTTGCCTACGATAACGGATAGGTTAAACGCGAAATTAATTACTTTAAAACCTTTATTAAAAGAAAAAAATAAATTATTAATTTCAATATTATTTTATTAAATAGATACGATATAATCCTAGGAAAATTATAATTACGTTAATATAACTTTTTAATCGATTAGGAAATTAATTAAGTAAACTTTTATTTATTTTTTAATATAAAATAAAGTATAAATAATATAAGATCTTAATATTCGATCGACGAAAATAATAAATATAAATATAAGGATACGATAAAAACCTTATTACTTAAAAAAATAAAACATATTTAAAATAAAAAATATAATAAGAAAATACGGTATGTTATTGCAAACCTTAAAGTACAATTCCGACAAATAAACGATAACTTACAAATATAACCTAAGAAATTATTAGAGTAAATAATAAAAATATTATTATAATATTATAAGTATAAAAAGTTTTTTTAAAAAAAAGTTTGATACGAAATTATTATAATATAATAAATAAGATTACGAAATAATTCTTAAAGATAGCAAAACGATTGTTTTTTATTTTATTTATAACTTAAATGAAATAGAATTATACGCTTTTTGCGATTATTTGGAAGATAAATTACGGAAAAGATATATATAATGTTTTAAGTTATCGGTAAGGTATTTAATATTTTTCGTATTACGGAAAAACGGGAAATTACGATTTATTATTAATTACCGATAACTTAACGATATTACTGTTAAAGATAAAATATTATTACTTTTAATTACCGAAATTAAAAATTAACTATAAAATGCTAAATGGTTTATAGCTTTAAATTTACGAAAAGGGTATAATTAAATTCGGATTAAATCCGGAAACGAATGGAAAATAGTTTTTAAAACGAAATACGGATTATTTGAATATTTTGTTATATTTTTCGGATTTATAAACGTATTAGTAATTTTTTAACGGATAGTTAATTATGTATTCCGAAAGTATTTTAATATCTTTGTTATTTATTATTTCGACGATATCCTTATTTATTTAAAGACGGAAAAGGAATATATAAAATACGTTTATAAAGTTTTATAAACTTTATAAGATATTAACCTTTTAATTAACGCGGAAAAGAATATTTTCTATACTTAAAAAATGGAATATTTAAGATATATTATTATTTTAAGATATATTAGGATAGATTTTACAAAGATTTTTATAATCCAGAATTGGAAAATACTTATTAATATTACGGAGATATAAATATTCCTTGGATTCGTTAATTATTACCGACGATTTATACGACATTTTAACAAAATCGTAATATTATTAATAGAATTTACCAAGAAAAACCGACGTTTTGTATAGGCCCTAATTGTGGAAAAGGCCTTTTAATAACTTAAGAACGCTTTTATTAATGAATCTGTTTTAATAATGTATAATTTAAATAAATTAGTGAAATTTGAGACCGATATTTGAAATTTTGTTTTAAAAGTAATAGTTTATTAATGAAACGATAAAGAAAAATTATACCCCATCGCTTTTTACTTCTATAAATTATACGGTATTAAACTTAATTACTTTATTTATAATAAGGAATTCCTGATTATTATTAAGGCTTTTAAGGAATTTAAATATTACCTTAAAAAAAACTAATACCAGGTAAAGGTATATACAAACTATAAAAATATCTTTTACTTCGTAATTATAAAAAAATTAATTAAATAATAACTACGTTACGTAAAATACTTCTTAAAGTTCGATTACGTTATTATTTATCGTAAAAAATTAAAAAATGGCAGAGTAAACGTTTTTAATAAATAATTAAATTTAGAGGATTTTAAAATAAAGATAGAATAAACCGTATTTAACTGGATATTAAAAAGATACTTATAATAACGATATATTAATATTATTAGGATATTTATACCAAATATATATAAGGAAATATAACGGTATTATAACAGCTTATTTGAAAATTAAAAAATAGATAAAATCCATGTATTAAAAAAATACCAAGAAAATCTGATATAAGAAATATACGAATATTAATTATATAGATATCTAGGAATTTACAAAACCCTAAAATGTTTACGATAATCATATTATTTTCTTAAAATAAAATTAACTATATAAAAAATTATATAATAATATGATATTTACGTTAAAGTAAAGGCTAAACGATATAAACTTTACGGAGAATTATAACTATTATTAATCGTTAAGCGATTATGAAACTTAATTATATTTAACTTTATTACGAAATTTTCTTTATTAAAAAACCTAGTTATAGGTATATATTACGACAGTATTTTCGTAATTTTTAATCGATTTATAAAATTTTCTTATTTTTTGCCTTATAACGAAAATATAAATACCGAATAAATAAAATATATTTTCTTTTAATATATATGTAATATATACGGGCTATTAGCAAAAATTATTTTAAATAAAGGTATAACATTTACTTTAAAATTTTGGTAAAGTTTAATGGTATAATTCGGCTTAAATTATAAATTATTAAGCGCTTTTAAATTATAAATAGACGGATAAATAAAAAAAAATAATTAAATATTAAAAATGTATTTACGATATTATATTAATTATAAACAAAATAACTAAGTTAAAAAATTACCTATCGTATAATTAGCTTATAATACCAGCTATTATAACAGTATTAAAACGACTTTAATAATTGCTAACTTTAATTTTACCTTAGAAGTTTATAAAAAAACACGAAAAAAAGGATTAATTAATATTAAAGTAATCCTTATCTTAAAACAACTTAAATAATTATATTAAGAAATAAAAACAGAATTCTAATTTATACGCGAACAAATAAATAAATATTACAATTAAAAAAGGTTAAAAGGATTAATTTTTTCGGAAGGGGAAATAATTTACTTAATTACCAAAAATATTAAAATTAAACGTTTAAATTAAAAATTCGATTTTAAATATATCGGCTTATATAAAGTTATTAAGAAAATCTTAAAAAATAATTATTATCTGGAATTATTATTTAAGGTTAAATTTTACCCAGTTTTTTATATTTTTTTATTCGAATTAACGGCAAATATTATCAAAATGTATACGGTATAAAATGATGCGGAAGTAAAGGAAAAAAAGAAAATATACGAAATTAAAAAGATATTCGATATACGAAAAAAAAAAAAATTTACCTAATATTTAATTAAATGGAAAAATTACTTAAACTTCGAAAACACCTGGGAATTTGCTAAAAATCTTACTGGCGTCTAGCGTTTGTTAAAAAATTTTCACTAATAACGTCGGGATTGCCGAAATTAAAAATATTTCAGTTTACGTTATTTAAGGACGGCTAATTAGACGTTTTAAAAATGGACCAATTATTTTAAACGGAAACTTAAATAAAAAACGACGTATTTGCCTTTAATTGTTCCTAATTTTCCAGTTTGTTTATAAATTAAAAACCGTAATTAACGATTTTTACTTTTTAAATGTAAAAAAACCGTTTTTAATAGTGAAGGCGAAAAAAATGATTAATGGTTTTGTCAATATTACGTTATTTACATATAAGATTTTTTTTTAGTTCGTATTAAAAACGTAATAAGGTTTTTTCCGTTATAGTTTTTTTACGGTCCAGGCGGTTTTTTTTTATTAATACGATAAAGAGAGTTAATAGGAATACCGGACCTGTTATAACAATGACGATATTTAATATATTCGCTATAATAACGAATTTCTTTTATTATTTAATATTTCGTTCTTTTTTCGAAACATGGCGTATACGGTATTACTTTAAAGTTAAATTTAATAATATAAGCAGTTAAGGATTTAAAGCTTTTTTTTTGATTTGAACGATTGCGAGATTTACGATTAGCGATATGACTACTTATGATAAAGGATTGACTTATTAAAAAAAAAAATTTTTTTTAAGGATAAAGATTTTAAAAGAGGGGATATCGTGTTACGATTTAATAAAGGGGAGGTCTCGGAAACGGTTTTAGCGGACCGAAACAGGACTTAAGTGGGTTAAGTTATGTAATTTGGATCTTTTTTGTTTTTAAGATCTAATTAAATCTATATAGATTTAATACCGTTTGGATTTAAAAAAACGATAAGATTTATAAGAAATCCAGGTTTTCGTAAAGGATATATACGCTTATTAATTCCATAGCTTAAATAGCGACAGTTTGTAATATAACTTGGTTATTTAAAATACCCTTAATATTACCAAACGTAATTAAATTACTTTTATTGCTTAAATCCCGTAATACGACTGCTAATATAAACCGTACGACTTGGTTTAATAGTTGGTTAATTAGCCTAGCCGTTATACTTTATTTCCGTATTTTTTTCGGGTATATTTGGTTTATTTAGGATTTTTTTAAAATTATCGGGTAATAAACCCGTAATTGGTAATATTTTTAATGTATTAATAAATAATGTTTCGAATGTTTTAATAAGTGTTTTTTTACGTTTTTCGTATTTTTCGTACGTATTTTTTATATTGTTTTTATCGTATGCGATATTATTTTTTATCGTTAATAATTAAAGTTAAATATAAAACGATATTATAAAAAGTTGTTTAAATTATTCTGGCTTTATGTAAAATCGTTAGGTTTAAGCCGTATTATCTAGGCTAAGCTAAAGATACGAAATAATTACATTAATAATTAATACGATAAATACTTTACCCAATATCTTCGAATACGGCAATTATTAATAGTTTTTACGGTAATAATAAATTATACGCCTCGGTTACGAAAAACCTTATTCCGAAATTAATTATCGCGTAATGCTAATAAGCTTTAACCTTAATAAACCTTATGCCTTCTAACTTTACAATTTGGCAAAAGGAATTTTCTAGAATGCAATAACTTAAAAAATATTAAACTTTTCGCGGTAAACCTTAAGTCCGTATAAAATAACTACTTTACAACCTTTTACCAGTCCTATAACTTTAACCTTAATCGATCCTATAACTTTTCAAATCCCTATTAATTAAAACAATTAAAATATACCGGGCAATTCCTATTACAAAATACCGGTATTCCGTAACTGTAAAGTTTTTACGGAAAACGTTTTTCTTAAAATCCTTAAGTTTAATAAAACTTTAAAACAAACTAAAAATATCGACACCTCCGTCGATCCAACCGATTTTTCCCAAAAAAATCGAATTTTACTTTTAATTCTCGGATACGATTTAATTTATACAAACAAAAACAATCAAAAATTAAACGACCTTATAATAAAAAACATTAACCGTATAAAAAAACTACTAGGAAAATTAAATATAAATAACAAAAGGCTTAAAAACTTCGAAGTTTAATTTTTAGCTCGATATAAATTGGAAAATTACGAACGATAATTTATCCGGCTACTTCGGATTACGAAAACCGTCCAAAATTCGGTCAAAAATAATCGTCGATAAAGGCATAATAAGGCAATCTGTAAAAAGGTTAGGGCTTAATAAAGCTTAGCAACCGATACTACAATCTATCCATTTGTTTAATTTTATTCCACGGTTACGTCTCCTCTAGGGAGAATTCTGGCTTTATAGAAAAACGATTAAAGGTGAACTTTAAACGTATAAGATTTTAAGTACGTTTTATTAATATAAAGGAATATTAAATGTAAAAAATATTGTATATAAGATACGTAAGTTTGGGTAAAGTATTATTAATTTTTTGTTAAAATCCGAAAATATTTTTATTAATATTTACGTTTATATAAAATAATTAGGAAATAATTTTTTTTTGTAAAAATAAAAAAAAAATAAAAAATAAAATTTATGTTTATAATGTAGATATGTATTAATAATATTTTTTTAGGGTTTATCGGTACGGTATAAAATTAAATCTGTTTTTTTTGGGCTGGAGTTTAATAATATTATTTCGGTAAAGGTAAATTAATTCGTTGTTTAGAAACGTATACCGGCCGTCGACATATTATGTTTATTATAATCCTATTAATATTTTTAATAGATTTGTTTTAAATATAAAATAATTTTTTTGTAAATTTTTTTATCCGAAAAATTTAAACGAAAATATTACTATTAATTATTAAAATAATTACAAAATGTAATTGTAGTACGTTAAGATAAAGGGTAAAGTAATATTAATAAATAGATTAGTTTACGGTTATATTTAAAAAATTTACCGGTATATTTATAGATTTTATAAATTGTAAGTATTGTATTTTTCCGTAAAAGCCGTAGTTATATCGGCAGTTGATTTATATTATTTGTAGGCGAAAATCTTATTATGTTTGTTATTTTTTCGTTATTTTTTAGTAATTTATTAAGGTAACGATTGGAATATTTTGTTTTAATATAACGTAGATATTTTTAAAGATATTTAATTATGTTTTTATAGTTAGTAATTATATAGTTAATATAATTTTCGTAAGATGTATTAAAGTTGTTCGTTATTTAAATAATATATTTAGAAATGTCGATAAGGTAATATATAAATTGTTTATTTTTCGGAAGAAATTAATAATTATATTTACGTAATATAGAATAAATTTGTATAAAGTATTTAAGGGTAAGCTAAAATTTTTTAGTACGTAATAAGATATATGTAAATGAATTTTAACGGTATTGTATATTGCGAATTATTTAAAGTATTTGTTTATTATTTAGCGTTTTATTGTTAATTATGTTTTGTTAAATTCCGAAGAAAAAGGTTTGTTTTTTAATGTTAAAATAGATTTAGGTAGTAAAAAATTATAATTATGTTAATTAATTAATTGTATTATTTTATAATTATTTTAAGGGAAATTTATTAATTTAATTATAGTTTTTTTAAGTAGGTTTAATAGGTTATTTCTTTATTTAAGAACGTTTACTTTTTTTTTGGTTATAATGTTTAGGGATTTTTTTAATTTAATAATTAGTTTAATGCTGTAGGTAAGGAAAAAGTTATGGAAAATTTTTTGTAATATATACGACGTATAAATAAGATGGCGGATTTTTTTTAATTATGTAAATTTGTTACTTAAATTGTTACGTAATTACTTACGTATAAAATCCTGGGAAACGTTGGGTTTATTGTTAGCAGTAATAATGCGGAATCTGTTAGTTAGTTTAAAGTTTTTTAATCGATATAATAAGTTGTTATTATTTGATTTAGACTTTTTATCCGTATATATTTAAATATCGATTAAGAAATAACGTTTTCGTTATTTGTAATTAATTTAATGGATAATAATTTTTTAAAATATAAAGGTAAGATGTAGTATTATTTATATGTTATAATTTATAGATATGTAAATTTTTGCAAAAATATTATTTATTATTTATTTAATAATAGTATCGATATATTTATTTAAATAGTTTAAGTATGTTTTAATAGTTAGCGGCTTGAAATTCGGGGTATACTATGATATAAACGCCCGAAAATGTTCGTTTAATAACGTTCGAATAAGTAAATGCTGAAATACAAAGAAGTTAATTAAAAGGATGGTATTAATATTAAGTATATTAATTAATATTAAATTTTATTATATATTAACAAAAATTTAAAAAATTATTTTAAGATTATTTTAAATTTAGTAATATACCGTAATTATGTTAGGTAAATGTTTATAAGTAATCCGCCTTAATTAATATATTTTTTTTTGGTAAGATTTAAAAACTAGGTGTTTTTTTATTAAGTTTGTTTTTTTATTCCGAAAAAATTTCGGGTGGATTAAATAATAACCGTAATGCCGGTATTTAAGTTTTAATTTGTTAGTTTGCCGATTATAAAGTTATATAAACTTTTTTTAATATTATAAAAAATAAGTAATTTTATTAAATATAGTTAAGCTTTTTTTAATTTAATGTTTATTTTTTAAATTAACGTTTTATACGAATTAGGATTGTTATTAGAATTATTTTACTTATTTATCTTTATATCGGTTTCGGTATTAAAAATAGGTTTTATTAATAATAAAAAAATTAAGTTAACGTTTTTATTATTTATTCGGTAGAAAAGGTAATAATATAATTTTTTCCGGCGTTTTAAAACGGTATTTTTATTAGGTAAATCGATAAATAAATTATTCGTTAGGTTTTGTAATATAACCCCGGTTTATATCCCGATTAAATAGTTAATTAAATTTTTCCTGGATTTTAGGTATTATTCGAATTTTTTTATTATCGGTATTAATAGATAAATTAAAAATATTAAATTCGTTATAATTATTTACTTAATAAATTTTTTTATTATTTTTTAAATCGTTATTATCGGGATTATTATTATTAAAAATAAGGTTTAATAAGCGTTTTTAAATTTCGGATAATTTTTTATTAAAATTAATATTAAAATTATTTTCGAAATAATATTGCGATATATTAAATATTATAAATAAATAGTATTTACTTATTTAAAATAAGAAAATTAAAGATAAAATAATTAAGATAAAAAAAGTTAAAATAATTTGTATGTATTATTAATTATACGTTATTTTTAATTTAAAAATCTTTTTACTTTATATTTATATAAAAAATTTTCTTTTTTATTTTTTCTTTTAATAATATTTTTTATATTTATATTAATTTATATAATTTATATTTTTAATTAATACGATAAATTTTTATACATTTATTTAAACGCTATATTAATGTATTAATATAATTTAAAAATTATTTAATTTAAGCCGTACCGGAAATAAGCCGGATTAAGTTAATCGGAATACTAATAAATATATTATCGATTTTTTTCCGATATTAAAGTGCGTAAATTATAAATTTACTTAATAGAAACTATTACCGTATATATTTTTTCGTTAATTTAAACCGTTAACGTACTACATAAGTGAGCTGTATATATAAGCAAGCTGTACATTTTTTAGTACGTCGCGATAGTAAATTCGAATTAAATAACTATAATATATTAAATCAATTTAAACTAATCGGATTTTTTATCGTTAGATACCTTTATATTTTCCTTACAAGTACGTGTATTATGTCCGGGTTTGCCACAAACGCCATACTTCCGTTCCTTCGCCTAAACCCTTTTGCGACGACCCTTTTCGGCCGTTACCAGTTGCGATTATTTACTATTACCTTCTTTCGTAGCCATAAGAATTTATGCTTTTTTTACAGTAAGTATCCTTTCTTCTTAAAAACGTTTGTTTTTGGTTTTCCGGCGTTTACTAAGGACGTAATTCGTTTCGCGTAATAAGCCGCATTTCTTCCGAAAAAAAGTAACTTTGTATAAAAATATTAGGTTACTTTTTGTCAAAAAATTAACCGATTTAATTATCTTGGTCGGCGAGCTACCTTAATAATTTCTAATTTTTCTTTATAAATAGCGTCCTCGTCGAATCGCTTCGGTAACATTTTTAAAAGTTTTCGTAAATAGAAAAATAACGGAATTGGTAAAGGTAAATAAAAAAACGGTCGGTATAAGCATAATTAAAACTTTTAATTCGGAAAGAACGCGATTAAAATCGAATAAAACAAATCCCGTTTTTACGAATTCGGATTTAATATTATCGGTTGTTATAACGGTTTTAAACGTATCGTAAAAGCCGGTAATAAAATTTTTTTTAATAATATAAGTAATATAACGTTATATAAGACCTTTAATATGCAGCAAATAAACGCGTTTTAACACGGAAAAATAAAATACGTTAAGAGGTTAAAGCCGATAGGAAAAATAGGCAAACATACAAAATATAACAATATCGTTAATTTTGCAATAATTTTCGAATTCGATCGAATAATAACTTTCGTAACCGTCAAGGATAAAAAAACGTTTCGAACCTTTAATACGCGTTTTAATATATTTATCGAAATGCTTAATTTGTTTTAAACCCAGTTTATTTATTATCCAGTCGTTTTCGCTTATAGTAATCCTCCAATCGGGTAAAAGTGGGTTATCGGCGAACCAGCGAAAAAAATGATTCTTCCCGGCAAAAATAATAAATAAGGGCAAGGCCTAACCTTGAAAATTAACAACTTATATTACCATAAACCATTCCTTATTCCCTTATTACGCCTATCTAGGTTTTTCACGTCTTTCGGCATTTATAATTACCATATTTATTACCATAAAAAAACTTATTAAAAACCCTATTTCGTCGAAATTGTAAATATCCTTTTCCGTAATACCGTATTTCGCAATTATAACCCGAACAAATTTAAATTACTTACGAAATACTTTTAGATTTTCGTATAAAACCCGTTAATAATTTATTTTTCGATTTAAACGCGTTTTAAATTTATATTACCGTTTAACAAAATTAAATACCTAATTAATCCTAATACGTTTTGCGATACGTTATATAAATAACAAATTCGCCATATTTTTAACGTATTAAAGCCGGACGGGAAATGCTTATGTATTTAAGTTAAGGATTCGTTCGATAATTAATTTCTTTTTAATCGGCGTTAATTTTCGCAAATTAGGGACGGTATCGGGTTAGGCGTATTTACTATTAATTCGCGTTCTTAAGGTAATAAATAGGATATTATAAATAAAACTAAGCTTTTTATAATTAAGCTTCGGGTTTCGTTTTTTAACCTAAACGGCTAAGTTTATTTTCGCTTTTTTTATAAGCCGTTCCATGTTGTAGTTATTAAGAAATAAGTGATTAAAGTTAAAGAGTTAAAATGATAAAAAAAGTGTACAGCTCGCTTGTGTGTACAGCTCGCTTATGTAATACGTTAATAGGTTTAGAGATTAAATACGTTAAAAAGTTATAGAATAATATAATATAATTAAAATTAAAAGTTTTTACCCGGTAGAATTTTATATAACGAATTAGCCGTAAAAAACAAAGTACGTAAAATGCCGGATTATTTTAAAATTATTTTATTAAATTTTAATTAAGTGCGGTTTTACGAGAAATCCGGAAATATTAAAAAAGTACGAATTTAATTATTAGCAAATTACTGTTCCGACGAATTATCCGTAATATTTTTGTAAACGAATTTAAAAAGCTTATACGGATTCGACCAAATACTTTAAAGGCATTACAAAAAGTTACGGAATATTTTTTAGTTATTTTATTTTAAAATAACAATTTTTACGCTATTTATTATAAACAAAAAACGTTTTAAATAAAAGATATTTATATTTTACGGTAAATCTATTTTTATTAAAATATTAATATTTTTAAAGTTATTATAAATAAATTAAAAAAGTATAAAAAATAATATATTTATAAATTAATTAATTATATTAATATAATATATAAAATTTTATTTATTTATTTATTATTTTAATATAATTTGAAAATCTTAATTAAAAATAACGTACGGATTACCTATTTAAAAAGTAATATAAAATATATAAATTGCTTATCTTAAAATGGAAATTAAACCTATAATTTTTTTTAATATATACATTAAAATTTTCTATCCTTATTAAATATTTTTTTACCTATTTTAAATTTTTCACTTATTTTCTTTTTACTTATTTTTTCGTTTTACAAATTAACTAAATACAATTACATTAAGCTATATATATTTTCGTTTTTATTACATACAGCCGTTAAATCCTTAAAATAATCTTAAAATAATCCTTTTTAATTTTTTTTAACTTTATAATTATAGTATTAAAACCGAAACGTCGTAAAAACGACGAATTATTATCCCAGAACCCTTATACCAAAAAAGCTCGTAAACGTTTTGCAAAACTTTTACTAGCTTAATATAATATTAAAAAAGCTTAACATAACTTAAAGCAAACGGTTAAACGCAAATTCGCAAATTAAATAATATAAAACCCCGGTATAAACCGTATAAAACAAAAATCGTAAATACAAATTATTTCGCAGCAAATAAAAAATTAATAATATATATTATTTTACGATTATTTTAATTTTATATTAATAAAATAAGTTATACGTAAAAAAAATACCTTTAACAAATTAAAACAAAATAAACGGTTATAAAAAATAACGTTTTTAATTCGAATAACGAAAATTCCGATTATTATAATACCGATAAAAACGTTAATAAAACCTATTACGTTAAAAATAAAAATACAAATAATACCCGTTATTAAAAGATATTACAAATACTGGAAAATATAATCCTTAATTTACCAAAAAAACCGAATTAAAACGAAATTAAACAGCTTTATATAATTATCCGTTAAATAAAGTTTTTCTTTTAATAATTATTTTATATATTAACAAATTATAATACTTCTTACCTTTATAAAACGGCCTTAATTTACCTAAAATTAATAATTACGAGACTATCGTATATTAAGTAAATTTTTATTATCATTTAATTATTTTTTAATTATTTCTTAATTATTTTACGTATTAACTTATATTAATACTTATTATTTATTTAAAATAATAAAAAATTTTTTCTAAACGGCATATTCTTACCGGATATTTTTTTATATAAAATTAAAACTAATCTAATAACTAAAATCCTACTTATCGACTAATATCGGGTTATAACTTATATTATTAAATATATTACAAATATTTTGTTATAATTTCGCGCCCGTTTAAATACTATATCTATTTTATAATAAATACTTATAAAAATAAATAATTTAAACGTTAATGTTAAGGCCGAAAATGTTAATAAAATAACTTTTACGTTCCGTTTTATAAATATTAATTATTTTATAATTATTTTATTTATTAATTTTTTTTAATAAAACTTTAACCTTTTTTACGCTTAATAAACTAACTAAATTACTATATTAAATTAATTATTTTATAAATTATACTGGTACAATTGTCGTTTTAATTACCTTTTAAAAATTATACGTTTCTATTTACAAAAATATTTCGGTTATAAAATTAACCTTTAACGGCTTCTTTAA
>QJNZ01000357.1:0-90551 GCA_004155055.1 Monosporascus sp. CRB-8-3
GCTAGTCTTTTGCACCTAGAACAGACATAACTAAGACATAACTAAGTAATACACACATCACGATACCAATAACAGTCAGATTAGCACCGCGAATCCTGACAAATTAATATATAAAGCTAACTAAGCCCTAAGTTAATTAATAACCAAGCAAGCTAACTAAGTTAATAATAAATAAAAACGAATTTAGAAATATTTGTGCATTGTTTAAAATATTTCTTTTAACTTTAATTTTTATAAATTAATAATAAACGAGCGTATAAATATATCAGTATGTATATGTACAAAGATATATAAAAGGAGGAAAAAAGAAGTAAAATATTACTAATAAGAGCTTATAATATAACAATTATTTAAAGCTATAATATCTTTTTAAAATTAAAACATTCGTACTTTATAAATGTTTAAAATTTTCATGGTGTTATATTTAATCTAATAGCTACTTCGAAATTGCCTTGAAATAAAAATCTCTATGTTCTTATTACCCTTATTTTCCGTACCAGCAAACGTATAAAGTAATGTTGTTATTCTGGAAATATGTTTTGTTATTACTAGGGTGGTCTATTAGGCGGGGTCCCAAGTTAGTGAGTGCCTTTGTATCTTTTTACTTCATCTAGTATCCAAGATCGTAGTTAGTCCTGTTGCGGGCTTCTCAAAGTAAACAAGATATGGATATCACGAGGTACGTTACCTAATGAATTGTCCTGATACGGTATCACCGGAAAACTTCCATCTGAGCCTTGATGGTGTGGGGCTGCATTGAGGGGTTTATATTGCCGTACCAGAATATGGGCTCCGGGGCGAGCCACTTCGACGAAATCGTAGCACACCGAATGAACGTCTAAGTGTATTGCAGTTAAGAAACCAAGATTATATGCTGATTCTTTCGTATTATTCAAGTCAGTTCGATGCAATTCTGACACTGCAGAGTTGCACCTCGAAACACCATGGCCATTGCGAAGTTCATCATCTCCGCCAGCCAGGGGGCTCCTGAGGCTCTCGCCGGTAACCTGTTAGTTACGTTACTATCCATCCCGCTCATCTATATCCTTGTCAATGAGCTCGTTCGTAATAATGCCAGGCTACCTTCCATGAAGGGCCCTGGTGGCTGGCCTCTTATTGGTAATATCTGGGACATTCAAGTCAACGCTGCAGAAAAGTACAGAGAGTGGGCAAAAGAGTATGGCGATGTCTACCAAATCATGCTCGGCAACATCCCTATCGTGGTCATCAACTCGGCATCGGCAGCCAAGGCTCTGTTCGGCCAGAACGCTCAGGCTCTCAGCTCTAGACCCGAGTTCTATACCTTCCACAAGGTACGGACAGGAGTCACCCTTAGTGTTAGTTGTCTATGCCACTAACTCAGGTATCTCAGGTTCTCTCTAACACTGCTGGTACGACTATCGGTACTTCGCCTTACAGTGACTCTCTGAAACGCCGGAGAAAGGGTGCTGCCTCTGCCCTTAATCGCCCCTCAGTGGCTACATATGTTCCTCTCCTCTCAGTCGAGACTCGAGACTTCATCAAGGAACTCTACGAGTACGGCAACGCTGGCGAAACACCTGTTGACCCTATGCCGATGATCCAGCGTCTGTCTCTCTCACTTGCCTTGACTCTTAACTGGGGCATCCGACTCAAGAGCCAGCGCGACGACCTGTTTAGGGAGATTACCCACGTTGAAGAGGAAATTAGCAAGTTCCGCTCCACCACTGGTAACCTCCAAGATTATATTCCCATTCTACGTCTCAGCCCCTTCAACTTCCACTCTTCCAAGGCCCGCGAGATGCGCGATCGTCGCGACAGGTATCTCAAGGCTCTCAATGACGGTTTGGACGAGCGCATCGCCAACGGCACCTACAGTCCCTGCATCCAAGCCAACGTCATTATGGACAAGGAGGCTAGGCTGAACAAGGACGAACTGACCTCTATCAGCTTGACAATGCTCTCGGGTGGTCTGGACACGGTCACCACGCAAGTCGCTTGGTTTGTTGCCCTCTTATCACAGCACCCGGAGATTCAGGAGAAGGCCATCTCTGAGATTCACAAGCACTACGGCGCGGATGAGCCCATGTGCGATGAAAATGATGACCAGCAGTGCCAGTACATTGTTGCACTTGTCAAGGAGGCGCTGCGTTACTACACGGTGCTACGTCTCGCTCTTCCTCGCGCCTCTGTCAAGGATGTAATCTATCAGGGCAACCTGATCCCCAAGGGGACCATTGTCTTCCTGAACGCATGGGCTTGTAACATGGGTAAGTTGAAGACCATTCCATTGCTGAGAGACAGACTAATAGATAATGTGTAGACAAGACTGTTTGGCCTGACTCGGAGGTCTTCCGTCCCGAGCGCTGGCTCGAGCAACCCGACGCATCGCTCTTCACTTACGGTATCGGATACCGCATGTGCGCTGGCTCCCTTCTGGCGAACCGCGAGCTGTATCTTGTCTTTATGCGTCTCCTTAATAGCTTTCATATCGAGAAGCATGAGGGGGTTGACTGCGACCCAATCACGGGCAACTCGGACCCTACAAGCTTGGTTGCACTACCACGGCGATTCAAGACGCGTTTTATTCCTCGGCATCCTGAAGCGCTGAAGAAGGCTCTGGGGCTTACCAAGTAACAGGATTTCGTTGTCTACGAGCGGTCACAGCCGTTAGCCTCTGGTTCACAGTATCGAGGCATATCACCAGCAAAAAGTGGGCGAAGAATAAATCACGGTATACGTATTCAAACCCGAGCCGTTGGAAAGAACGACATTAAGAGAATACTGCACGTTTCGTAATAATAAGGGACGTATCTGTTCCTGTACACATTTAAAACTGGTTAATATAAAGGGCATTTAATGACGGTATACGATGTAAAAAGTTTTTATCTGTCAGATAACTGCTGGATATCAGGGTTCTAAGATAGAACACCACGGAAATTACCTGTGGCTCAGGGTGGGGACTACACCAGCCACATCCACAAGTATAAGCCCCGACAGACGCAGTTTAAGGACTCCATGATGAATACAACAACAACCACTGTTTTGACCCCAATACCGAATACACGCCTGTGTCCGACATTATCCTAGGATATTTAAGCCGTGATGATATTTTAAAAAAAATGTCGGGAATTAATACTTTCAAGTTTTGCCTGCTGGCTGGCTTTGTAGGCCCATGTGTTATGACCCAACAGGCTTGGCTCGTTTGGAGATGGTCTACAAATTGGCAGGGTTCTTGGAGATGACCCACGTTCACGCACGAGCCGCGTAGTGTGCTTACCTTACTTTCCTAATTAGGACGCGCTAAATTCCACTTAGGAAATCGGTTTCTAAGGGAGCGGGTTGATGACATAATAACCCTTCGTTCCACTCCCTTCGTTCCACTCCCTTCGTTCCACTCCCTTCGTTCCGCAGTACGTTAAAACGAGGGCATAATAAGTTAATAACGTCCCTCAGTACGTTAAAATGAAGTGCATACAAGTAATGTCTACTATATCTGATAATAACTCTCCCCGTTGCCATACTCGCATTTCGAATTAAAGTGTCGGGTCAGCACTGAGCTTTTAAATCACACGCCTTTTTATAACACAACCTTAACTTCGAATATACGCTTTAAAGCCATATAGTATTACGTTCACAAAGGGTTTAAATATATACTTTGACGCCCGATGTATCCAATGTCCATGGTTGTGTTGCCAAAGGAATGTGTGATTTTAACATATAAGTAGAGACCGGACACTTTGATTCGAAATGACATTATTAGGGCAAACGTTCTACTAGTCGCAGCCGGTAAGGAGAGCAAGATTATACTTCTTTTTCCAGTCACCCAGTATGTATTCCACTGCTCAAGTAGGCTCTTCGTTGCTCATACTTTCTCACGCTTGATTCTATTCCCCTATTCCTAGGAGTACCTATCCCACTCAGACTCACCGTGATACTTGCTCCTATTTCCCCTATCAAGGTTAATCGGGAAGCTTAAAGTGGGGCTGCAGCGGCGTCCAGCTCTCTTCGTTATACTGTTTTTGCACCTTTTTGCAAGTTCTCAATCCCCATTCGGTAACACCCAACATCAAGCTGCTCTCAAACATAAAGGCCATGCTTCCCTCTCCAACCTTTGCCGGCTTGAGCTCCATATTTAACGCTTTCTCGAAAGTGCTGGCATCAGGGCCATGCGCAGACATGATATTGTGCAGACTCGCGCCGGCAGCCTGGAAGCCACCGCCAGCCTTTGCATCATACTCACCGCAAATGAGGCCCATAAACTCAGACATGGTGTTTCGGTGGTACCACGGCGGCCTGAAGGTATCCTCCTGCACAAGCCAGCGAGGTGGGAAGATGACGAAGTCCGCAACTGCCGTGCCAGGGTGGTCGGATGGGCCCGTAAGGACGGTGTAAATGGAAGGGTCGGGGTGATCAAAGGAGGTGCTTCCGATCACAGAGAAGCGACCGAGATCATACTTGTAAGGATAGTCTATATTTTCGGTTAGCCTTCGTTGACATTGGCTTATTAAGAGTGTAGCTCGCAGAACGTACAACTGTGAGGATAAGTTAGCGATCATGTTCCCCTTCGAGGGAGATGGCGGATGGACCTACTTTCCGTGCCATGCAACAACATCAAATGGCGTGTGATTCTGCTTCGCGGTGAACAGCTTTCCGTTAAACTTATTCACGATCGTCCATGTTGTTTCCGTGTCTTGCGCATAAGCAGCCATGGGAGCCTGGAAGTCCCTCGCGTTCGCCAAGCAGTTCGAACCAATAGGCCCTAGCTCAGGTAGGGCAAAATGCCCCTGGTAAAGCTCCAGAACGTAACCCCTGATCGGTCCCTCTGGGAGATCGAGCCGGTACTTGATGCCTCGAGGTAGAACAACAATCTCATTTGGTCGGACAAGGATGTTTCCCAGCTCAGTCTTAATGTCCATGACACCATGCTGGGCGACGATAAGCATCTCCCCGTCAGAGGAGTACATGGCCGAGTTCGCATCCATATTCCGTCCAGCCGCATAGACAAATATTCCCAAACCAGTCTTCATGGTCGGGTCACCCGCTCCAGCAACCTTCTTCAGCCCGCGGACCCAGTCGACCTCGTGGCTGATCTCAAAGGGATCCCACCGAAGTTGGTTGGGTATTTGATGCAATCCTGGGTCCAATTCTTGCGGGATGTCATTCAGAGGTTCGAAAGCTGAATGAGCCGCAGAAGGAAGAATTCGGTAGAGCCATGTTTGCTGATTCTCATGTCTTGGGGCCGTGAAGGCAGTTCCTGAGAGTTTCTCTGCGTACAACCCATAAGGACATCTTTGTGGTGAATTAGCGCCTACGGGTAAGGCACCCTTCACAGCTTCCGTCCTAGTAAGTTATTAGTCCGTGATTCTTCATACCTACAATAGCTACTCCTCACTCATGATATGAGCGGAAACCGCTCTGATATTGATATTTTTCCGGGGCTTTGAAGTTGGTGACTGGCATTTTGGGAGCAGGTTATCCTGACTTGAGCAGCAATGAATGGGGCTATCACTTCCCTCCAACTAATGAGCTCCTAGAAACACAAGATAGGAAGCGATATTGAACAAGCAAATCTCGGCCGGATACAGGCGGTTCAAAAGCGCAACTCCAAATGTGCCTAGAGATCGTGAATGCTTGTCCGGTATATATTAACCGATGCTCAACAACGAACTCCGCAACGGGAAGCCAGACGGCACTTAAAGCATCCGTAAAGGTCTATTCTTTACACGCACGCCAATTGTTTCTACTGCGTACTACTGCATTGTGTGATCGTGCGACTTCCATCTTTGCTGTCTCGGGCGTGCGGAAAAGTCGGAAGTTCGCCGCCCCATACGCCCTCGGAACCACTTCCGACATATCCCCCCCTCCCACTTCCTTACCAGTCCCGATGCGGGCGTGAAGGGCCCAACGCGAGGGCAGTATCGACACATGACGAGTCATGGCCGTAGGTCCAAAGGTAATCACTTGCTGAATGCTACTTAATAGCACTCATTGCTTGGGGAATGGGGAGCACCTGCTCGGGACAAGGGTAACTTCTATATGGAGTGCTCAATACTATAAGTTGAAATCCTACTACCAAGTCGTGCAGTTAGCCTTATCGTTAATTAGACAGTCGCTCGTAATAACTGTCTTTTCGGATATTTCCAAGATGAAGTCGTGGCTCCCTATCGCTGCTGACTCTCACTTCTCCCTCGCTAACATCCCCTTTGGAGTTGTCACAACAGCCAAGTTCCAAACACCCCGCATAGCTGTGGCCATTGGCGACCATTGCCTAGATACCCTGACATTCAGCAAGCAAGGCGGGTTCTCGAAATGTAATGGCCTGACTCCGCAGCAGCTGAGCGCCTTCTCGGAGCCCACGCTGAATGCCTTTGCCGCATTGGGGCGGTCTCAACACCGCATCGTCCGCAGCTACTTGCAAGAAATCTTCAAGGAGAATACACCGTATCCAGAAGTCCTCAGCACGAATGAGGCGTTGAGGAAGGAGGCCCTGATTCCTCTGTGCGAGGTCAAGAACCATCTTCCAATGACCATCGGGGATTACACGGACTTCTTCGCTGGCCGCAACCATGCTCACAACATTGGCACTCTGTTCCGTGGCCCGGCGAATGCCCTCAACCTAAACTACAACCACGTGCCTGTCGCTTACCACGGCCGCGCCAGCTCCGTCATAGTCTCGGGCACACCTCTCCATCGTCCAAAGGGACAGGTTCTCCCTGTTCCTGAGGCTACGGCTCCCGTTTTCAAACCCTGCGCCAAGCTCGACATCGAGTTGGAATTGGGGATGTTTGTTTGCCGTGGGAATGAGCTTGGAAAGCCTATCAGTGTGAAAGATGCCGAGGAGCATATATTTGGTTATGTGCTTATGAACGATTGGAGCGCGAGGGATATTCAACAATGGGAATATGTCCCGTTAGGCCCCTTTAACGCGAAGAACTTTGGCACAAGCATTAGCCCATGGGTCGTACTCGCTGATGCTCTGGAACCTTTCAAGACGAGCGGACTGCCTAATGGAGTTGAGCTTCAGGACTACCTGAAAGAGGGAAAGAAAAACAATATTATTGATATCCGTCTAGATATCTCTCTCAAGAGTAAGTGAGGAATCTCATCCGCCAACGAGGTAATCTCGAATACTAACCGCAAGAAATAGCTAGCCAGGGATGCATCAACACCATTTCTAAGACATCCTCCAAAAACCTGCTATGGTCATGGCCACAGATGCTTGCTCATCATACAATTACCGGGTGCAACATGCGCACCGGTGATCTTCTGGGATCGGGAACCATTTCCGGCTTCGAGCCTGGCACCCAGGGCAGCATCTTGGAACAGTCACTGGGTGGTAAGACCCCCCTCCAACTAGAGAGGGGCGAGACACGTAGCTTTTTAGAAGACAACGACACGATCATTATCCAAGGCTGCGCGGGCACGACTCCAGGAGAGCTCGTCGGGTTCGGCGAGTGTTCTGGGAAGATACTACCCCCAGTATAACGGCCGTGACGAGGAATGGCTTAAGAAGGTGTCTGCAGAATAAAGTATAGACGTAGAACGCAAATTAAATCGAGTCTAGCAGAAATCTGTTGCGGCATGATTAACCTTGTAATCGCACTAGCAACATACATGACACTACTAGAAAACGCATAAATACAGACCTACATGTGAGTGCAAATTTACCTTAGGCTCGAGAGTAGCCAGCCATCATCGGAGGCGCTCCGAGAATCATCAAAATTTATCCCTGATCCATTGTGTAGCTGATAGGAGGGAAGAGTACTGTAAAAAGTGCGCCAACAACGTAGGCGACACAGTATATAACTGCTGTTTGATTGTTTCATGAGCCGCTACAAGGGTGTTATTATGAGGGTCCCTACATGACCACGCATGACTACGAAGCCGGCTATAAAGCGGGGAGCATTTATGCCGCAGTGGCTTGAGATTTCCGAGATGGACACAGTCCCATTGTGTGTCCTACTGCTAGAACCTAGTAACTCTCGTATTATCTAGTTACTCACCTATCGTTGCGGACAACTTCACTCTCCTCATCTGCTTCCCAGTTCCTGACAAGGTCTTGGACGGCTCCCGACAGAAGCTTAACTTCTTCCTCCACTACGACGAGGACAACTCGCAGGAGCACAGCTCAACCCAGGTTGACGTGATGTTGTTGCTTCCTGGGGCAATTGCGTGGCTTGGTGATAGTCCCCTTTGAAGCGATGGAAATAACATGAAAGAGGGTTGCGATGCGCGCGAGTGAACAACAGACCCCAGTGTAAGCCCGCCTTTTCTGGTCGAACCACACGGTCTGGATCATGGAAAAGTCCATCAAACCTTCGGTCGAGGCCCTCAATGCCAAGAGACGAAAGAGTCTAGTCTGAGTCGCCGACAACCGAGGAGATAGGCACAAGTCCCTCATTGAGATGAGTATGATCTTTTAAAGCCATCGCTTGGGAGAAGCTGAACCGAGGTTTGGGGACGGTCTGATCCCGGGACACCGGATGTCTGGTAGCAGACTTAGCCAAGTCACCCTCGTTAATTTCCAATCCGCAGAAAGGCTGCAGGCTGGGGCCGACGCCAGAGTTGGGCGTCCGCCTCCCCTGTTCAGATATTAGACTCTGTCTAGGGGCTGTGTCATCGTCGATATAGAATGTCGATGTCGTCTATCTTAGGCTATGGAGACGGACAGATGGACTTACCCTTGTGATGCTAGAGCCTAGCGGATTCTTTAATTTGTGTTCTGGAGCCGTAAATGAAAATATTAGGGAAACCTTATCAGACCTTTCCATTTGCAGCGCGGGTCTTCAAGAGTCTACTGTTCCTGCACGGCCTCGGAGAGCGCGTTGCCAAGAGGAAGTTGGCCAAAGAAGGGGTCTCGAGTAATACGTTCAGCACAACCTCGTCGAGGAGCCAGTATTTTCCATCTTCAACCGGCATGTCCATCCGATTCCCGCTGTCTGCCAGGTGCTCACATTCGCTCTTCTAGCTTTTGTTTCGCGACCACACCTCCAGAGTGATTTGCCATTGGACGATGGATAATCTCAACACTTGAGAAGCAGACTATGAAACCTTACTACGTACCACCCCGATGAGCGACAAATGCAGACCAGGAGGGAGCCGAATCTTGGAGCATGACGGCCCATGCGTCAATCCGGCGTCGTAGCCGGACCCCGTTGTAGGAACGAATCCATGATCGACCCCAGTCAGCTTCCGCAACATCCATCAACACCATGACTTTGAAATAGAGAAGGCAGGAGGCAGCGGCGAATACGATGGAGACAGGCGTTCTAAGGAGCCCAAGTTTGGTCACGAATTGAATGATCCTAGGAACCCCTCGGGTCCTTTTAGCACCCCAGGAGCCTAGTCACACATGGCGCCAGCCCGCACCCGTGATCTCCGAAGCAGTGTTTGTCCATGCGACCGAATTCGGAGCATCCTCGGCTGAATCACCGGCGGCACGGTAGCTTCATGGCCAGTCAGCCGTTCGTTGTCGCCGGACGTCTCAAAGCCAGCCCAGTCCCGTTGGCGCCAGGTTACCCACACCTCTCGCGGGATCTGCTGTAGCTCAGTGACTGCCTCGCACTGCTGATCCCGCCTATGCATCTGGAAGTGCGGTTGTTCTTTGGCTACGGTCTGCTTTGGCTGGCAAAAATAAATCTTGATCAGGGATCACGACTACCTTGGCTCGTATAGCCAGTCCGTCGCCTGGATCTCAGGAAGTGGAAAAAGAGTTGGTTGTGCGAATATGCGAGGTCCCCAGGGCACCATGAAGAACGCCTGAATCCCACGAAGATGCTCAGGGAATATCAGTGTACTGTGAGCCTGGATGAACAGCGTCAGCCGGCATACTTGTTGGCAAGGATATCTGTTTGACATAAAAGAACGAATCCTCGGCCTCCCTTACTGTCGAATTCGTCACCTAAGCGGGCGATCATTCATGGGCGATGGCGAACGGCATGCCAGCGCCATCGGGATGGGCTCATAGGCCGGGTGTGGTATATAACGGGTCATTTCGTCAAACGGGTCCACACTCGTCGCAAGCCCCTGGCAACCTTTGTTGATTGTATGATTGAGCTGTCGGGATACTCTTGCATTTGCGTATCTCCAGGATTAGTTGATACAGCTGCCTGGACTCTTTGCGACTTCTCAGGCAAAAGCTTGATCGTAACGAGGATTATAGGTTGTATGTTCGGGAAGTGCGTCGCCTGTTCGAGAGCGCGTTGCCTCTTCAAGGAATCTGGTGTGTATTTATCAGAGTTAAACGGTGCTTCCTTGTTTGTCCCTCTTCTATTACTTCCTTTGTCGGGTGATTGTATAACCTCTGAGTGATTATTCAGATTCTCTAGCGATGAGCACCTAAGTGGCTCCTGTCAAGAGGCTCGATGGGACCATTAATTTTGTTTGTACCTTCCCTCGACTGTGTCCCGCGAGTCGCTTCTGATCCATAAGCATCCCGCCTTTGAATCTTGCTTGCATCAATGTTCGCAGAATGCCCCATAATGGTCCTTCCGAGGTGAATATCCCAGTATCGCCCGGGCCAATTCTCGAAGTTTCTCGGCCGATAGCTACAGAATTATAGGTTAGCAACGGTGGCTCCAAGTTTTCGCGCCAGCTCAGGAGAGCCATGTCATACATCAAGTCGACAATCTGACCCTCGACCTGTACCATCATCCCCAAATTATCATTGTCCTGAACTTTTTGCACTGTAGAATGCTAGTGTTTCGATTCACGATCGTTTACTGTGCATGGAATGTACTGAGCATAAAATGATGGTAATTCATGACCCCCAACTCGATGTTGGGCATAACGTGCGCAGCAGGCGGACCGGCAGCTTTGCCAGTATATTCATGTTCAGGAACGACATGGGGGGGTTCAAAGAGCTGCTTGGGGCTACCACGATCATAGATAATCGTCATGACGATCTTAGTACCCTTTCCTCCGGCCCGTCGAGACGGCTCCTTCGTGGCATCGGTGATATACTTCGCTGCTACACCATTTTGGAAGAAGTGCCAGACCCAGCTGAAAGCTAAGTCTGCGTCTCCGGTGTCGCTTTCTCTCAGTTGTAACTGTTTTATGTGTATATAAGGAGGCTTCGCTAGCCTCCCTTTCCAGACAGGACCTCTTAGAGGTCAACGTGACAATATCTTATTCATTCAGCCTTATATGATTCAATGTGTGATATCAGGGTCTCATAAGAAGTTTATCGCCAAAAGACTTCTTTGTCGACTCGAACGACCGGATTGGACTTGTGTCTCATAATGTCGGGGATGCTGCCAAGGGAGTCAGGCAACGCAGTCTTAACGAAGGAGCAACGAATCACTTTACACAGATATAATTGTCAATGGAAGAGCCCTGCTACTTCCCATAAGAGATTGACTTATCATCCCGCGCCCTAGGTTATCGTCAAGGGTGCAGACTGGATCATGATACAACTTGATGGCGGATCAGCATGTATTTGAGTCGCTAGTTGTTTGGCGACGCACCCTTAGGAACAAATCGCTAAGCTCAGCCGCATCCCATCTTCCACAAAAGCAAGTTCTTCGTAACTCCTCATGAGTGACAGAACCTTTTCCGACATCTCGGATATTACCACCCAGGCTTTTATCATGGTGTCCAAACATTCTCTTCCACGCTTGGCCGGGACTTAACGATGGGTCTGTTGCCAAAAGGCTGGAGATTGTGTCTAACGATAGACAGCACTCGTAAACTCTATCCTTCATCTTGTATAGTGGTTCAGTTAGTGTACTGTCGCCCTTTGCCACTGGCATGATAGCTGAAAGACGCTGCTGTCGTGAAATGCTTCTATCACTCAGTGGGAAGACGACGAAAGCCTGGCGGAAGGAGTCAACCAGTGTTTACACGCTCTGTATTGAGGTCATTGTGGCAAGTAAAGGAATATACAATCTGTGTAAACATCCTACTATAGGGCGTAAGTATGCTGTCGCAGAATAGGGGTAATTTGCTTAGTTATCAGGACCAGCTAGCCTGTAGGCACCCCGTAAAAACGTTATTTCGGGGCTCCCACATTATATATAAAGCTTTCTAACTACCGCTTTTTAAAGCCCAGATTAACCAAGTTAATTTATATTTTATATACTCTATATATTTTTTTTGGTAATTAACCTAATTATTAAAATCATTGCAATTTTTTATTTATTAATTTAAAAATTATATTACTTTTTAATATATCGGATAATCCTATCTTAGAAACGTAATTTTTAAAAATTATTTTAATTACCTTAAATAATTTTTTTTTTTTACGTTTTAACGTTTTTTTACGCGGCGTTTAATACCTTGTAAACCTAGATATATTTAATACAAAACGGTTTATAAAATGTCGGAAATTCTTTACGATCGAGGAATATATTTTAAAAATTAACGCTTAGGTAAGGAAATAATATATGGATATAATAATCGAATAAAAAACTTTTTACGTAAATCCTAAATAATATAACTTTATCCCGGAAACTCTTAAAAAAATAATACATCGCAAACTTTAAAAATTAATACGTATTTAATTTAAAACGTATTACAAAAGTTAACTGGGAAAAATTATGAAAAATTTTTAAAATAAACGTTTAATACGTTAATATTTAAATATAAATTAACGTAACGGTAGAAAACCAAATTTTTAAAAACGTTTAAATTAATTTAACAATTTAAAAAAAATTAGTATTTAAAACTTACTTAAAAAATAAAAAAATTAACTCGATTTTTTAAAATTAAACATTATTATAATAATACGTAAAAATTATCGTAAAACCTTGGGTCTAACCGAAATAAACTATATAAAACCTAATTAATAATACCGGACCTAATTTACTATCTATATTTAAATAAAAACGTATAACCTTTAAAAAATTAAAAATATATTTACGGTAAAAAATTTCTTAAACGATATAATAAAACGTTTTATATTTAATTAAAGGAAAAAGGAATTAATTAACTTTATGCCAAATAATTCTTTTAGTAAATTTACCATAAATTTAAAAAAATTAAAATCTTTTGTTTTCGGTAATATATTACGAAAATAATTTAAAAATTAAAACTAAGTCGTTTAAAATTTTCGCTATATTTACAAAAAAATTACTTTCCGATTTAGGATTAAAATTTATTTTTAACTTCGATTTTTTTATCAAAAGTACCAAAAAAAAAACCTTTATTTAATTATATTAAATAAAACGTATAAATAAAAGCATAAGGAATATATTATCTTACGTCTGGTAATTATAAGGGTAACTATTTGTAAAATTTGCTAAATTAATATAAAAAAACAAGAAAAAATTTATAAACGTTTAAATAAAGCAGAAAAAAAAATTCCGCAATAAACTTAAAGAATTCCCTAAATAAAAAAAAATTATTTAAAGTTTTATAAGGCGATTATTATGTAATATAAATGCTTAATTTGGTAATATTACCGTAATATTAATCGATTTATATATCTTAACTATTTTACATTTAGTATTAAAAATTTACATTATTATTTATTTCGATAAATACCTTTTATTATAATTTATCTTAATTGATAACTATAAAGCAAAATATTTAATACATATGTAAAACTTATTTATTCTCTGTTTTTTTATTTTTAATACTATAAAATAAACAATAAAGGTAAAGTTATCCTTATTACCGATTAATAATATAAAGTAAAAGATAATTAAAAAATTATTACTTAAAACTTCGAGAAAATTAAAACATAATTTTATCTTTAAAGATATAATAATAATAAAAAGTTTTCATATTAACATTATTACGAAAGCATTATTACGTAAAATTAAAATTTAATATTATAGCATAAATTATTCCTTTTAACGTAAAAAAATTAATAAAAACATTATTATTACGAAACTTATTTGTATATAGAGTTTAACTTTCCTTAAATATAAGCCGTTATCCTTTTACTTAAACGTCTTATTAATAATTCCGCAAAACCCCGTAAACATTTTAATATTTCTTATGATTAAAAAATCCTTTACGTACTTATAAATTTTTTTTTAACATTTTAAATCTAGATATTTAAAATTTAAAACGCTAAAATCGCTTATTAAAAACGTTAAAAACGTTATTATAAAAAAAGTAAAACGTTTAAAGTATGTAAATTCCGTTTATACGTACGTTTCCTAAATAATTTCGAAACGTATACCTAAAAATAAAATTTTTAAATTCTTTTAGCGTATTATATAAAATTATTTTAATTATTTTACCGGTTAGAATAACTTTCGGTAATTTATAATGATTAAAAATAAATATAATAAAAAGCTTTTCGCTTTTTTAATAATTAATCGTTTTAGAATAATAACGTTTTAAATTATTAAAGATTTCGAATATTAAAATACGTAAGTAATATAAATTCCTTATTTGCAAAATTAAGCAAAATAATAATATTAAGACGATTACAATAAACGGATTTATATATTACTAATTATAATATATCGAAAAAAAAATTAAATTTTAAACATCCCTTTTATATATTAAAAAACCTATAAAAAAATAAACGAATAAGATAAAAATTAATTAATAAAGCTTTTAAAATATAGTTAAAAGCGAATCTTTTTAAAACCCTTGAATTATAATTAGAAAAAATAATTACGTAATTATACAATATAAACTTAAATTATACGTACAATTTATTTTCGCTAAATAAAGTAGTTATTTACTAATTTAAATAATATTTCCGTTAATATAATCCCGTTATTATTAATAGAGATAGAGCAAACTTTAAGCCGGATTAATTAAGGATTTACGTATACGGCGTACGCATTTATTTATTAATAAAAAAAATAAATAAAAAACCGAAAATTTATATCGATTATTTAATTAAGTACTAAATTTTTAACCTATACCAAATATAAGTACTAAAACTTTACAAAGTTATTATTATACGTAACGTTAAATTCGATAAAAATATCTTTTATTAATTAAAAAAAGAAAAAAAAAACGGTCGTTTTAATTATAAGTAAAAAGCTTGTAAACGATTTATATATTTCCGAAAAGATACTCGAAAAAGATATAATTTTCGATATATTTAACATATGAAATAACTGTTATTAAAATTATAACATTTTAAAAATTGTAAATAACCCTATTTCCGATTAAGAAAAACTAATAAATAACTAACTAAAAAATGAAAATTTAAAAATAAAGAAATATATAAATAAAGTTAAAATAAATTTAGATTTTTAACCTTTAAAAATATTTTTAATCCGAAAAATAAAATCCGGGGAAACGTTTAAAAAATAAAATTTAACTAATAACTAAAAATATCGAACCTGCAAATAACGCAAAAGCTAATTTAAACGAAAAAATAAATACGAAAAAATCTGCCGGAAAATACACTTAACGGGGTATATAAATAAATTAACCGATTTACTCAAATCTGGAATTAAGTTCGGGATTTTAATAAATAAAAACTTTATCAGTAATTAATGCAAGGTCGTTGGGTTCAAGCCGTATTATCCAGGCTGAGCCAAAGACACGAAGTAATTACACTAATAATTAACACGATAGATACTCTACCTAATATCTTCGAATACGGCAACTATTAATAGTTTTCACGGTGATTATTAGTAATTAATAAAACCTTATTTTTAAAACTTTTAAACCAAAAAGGAATAAAAAAAAAAAAGTAACTTAGGTAAAAAAAAGAAAAATTACAGAAATGAAATTTTTTTTAATAATATTAAAAACGGTAACGTTTATTCGGTAAATATTACCATAATTTATAAAAGTAATAAAATATATCTGGCCTTAAATTAACATTAAACGAAATAGCTTATTTATTCCCGTTATTATAATATATAATAAAATAAAAATACGAAAAATTTCATACTTTCTATATAGTAATTACGATAAAAACGTTATAAAAAACGCTAAACGGCTTAACGTTACGCTTAATAAATCCAGGATTTATAGAAATTAACTAATTAAGCCGTTTCAACGTTAAAAGGATTTTAAAAAGGATTTTTTAAAGGACGCCTTTAAAAAAAATACTAAAAAAAAATTACGGCGCTTATAAAACGCAAAGTATAAAAAATATACTAATTATATAAGACAAATTTAAATTAATCCCTTTAAAATAAATATTTATATATAAATTCGATAAAGTAACTAATTAAAACGTTATAAATTATATATTTATATATACCGTAGTTTTTAAAAAGTCGATTTATTTATAAATAAATACGTTATTACGTTTATATCAAAATCCTTTAAAATAATTATAAATATAACCGTTAAACGTAACTTTAAAACCTATTAATTTAATAAAATAACAGTTTTTTTTAAACATTTTTTCGAAAAAAACAAATTATAATAATTTACGTTTTCCTTAATAACTTTAAAAAAAAGGAATATATATAAAACTCGAACGAACTTTATATAAGTATAAAAATTTACTTTTATTATAATATCGGAAGTTTTATTTTATGTTATAGAAATTAAAATTTATTTTATCATTAAAAAAGCCGTATTTATTTTATAATAAATAACATACGTTTATTTTTATATTATTTAAAGAATTAAGGTAAAATTAAGGTAAAATTAATAAAATAATTTTAAAATTAAAGGAAATATATAAATTAAAAGACTAAAACGAAATAAGTTGGTTTTTAAATATTTAAATAATTTGAAATAAGTTAAAAAAGTAAATTATTTTAACGTATAATTTAAATATCGAAAAAAATATTATTTATTTAAAATTAGCAAATAACGTATACGTATTACCGACTGTTTTAAGGATTAAACAATTTATTTTTAATAACGGAATTATTTTTAAAAAATAAGTTAAAAATTATTAAAAATATATAAATTTTATTTTATATATTGTAATAATAATCTGCTTAAATATAACCTTTATTAATTTTTTATTATTAAAGTTTCTAATTATCCTTTTAATTAAATATATAATAATTATTAATAAAATAATCCGTTAACTTTATTATATACATTTCTTTAAAATTATATATAAAAATATAAATAATAAACGTATTATTCATTAATAATTTTAAAATACGGCGATTTTCCTAAAGTTATATAATAATATTTTTCTGTGACGGCTAGGCTAGTTTACTAATTATTAAACTAAGTTATACGGTTTATATTAGTAGTTGTATTGCGAGATTTAAGCAATGAAGATAACTTAGTTACGTCTGGTAATACTAAGGGTATCTTAGGTAACCAAGTTATATTACAAGTTAATAATGTTTAAATTATAGAATTAAATAACGTATATATCCCTTTTAAATTATTATAACTTATTACTATTTAGCTTAATCGTTATTAAATAGTAATAAGGGTTATTTTTTTATGCTTATCGGTATTTAGCTTTATATTTACTAAGTATTTCTAATTACGTAACTTAATTTATTTAAGTTCTGTTTCAGCTTATTAGGACCGTTTCCGAGTTTTTCTTCCGTTAGGTTGTAATACGATTTTCTTTTTTTTAGGATTTTATTTTTAAGATTAATTTTCGGGTAAGTTTTTCTTCCTTAACCTTTAACATATCCGGTTATATTATTAAGTTATTTAAATTAGTTTTTTCTTTTACCGTTTGTTATAAATTTCTTTTTAATTTTTAACAAGTTTAATTTCGAAATTATATTGTGTTCCTTATGTTTTAGTAAAAATTAGAAATGTGAAATAATAAAAGATGTTTTTAAATATAAGGCTTACGTTTAACGCGGTTGTTTTTATAACGGAAGCGGTATTTTTTTTTCGTTTTTGGAAAATATTTGCGCAGAAAACTAACGGCTGGAAAGAAAGAAAGTATTCGCAAAAAAGCGTTTTCTGGAATTTTAAAAACATTATTAAGAAGAAATAAAACGTTATTAATAAAAAATGAATAAGGTTATCGTATAATTGATTCGATTACGTAAATAAAAGGCTTTTTTTCGTTTTAAAAATATGAAAATAATATAACGGGAATTGTAGTCCTTGGAAAAGTTAAAGGAATAAGAGCGGTTAAAGGCGGCAAACGTATTAACCGTTATTTAAACCTTGGGTTTAAATAATTAGTTTATCCCTAAGACGGCCGACTGGCCATTCTTAGATAACGTAAATTAAGGCGTTTTTAATTCCAACGGTTCCGGCGTTATTAATAAAAGTTTTTCAGTAAGCGTTAAGCGTTAATAAGGTTTTTAACAGGTTTTTAGGTGTTCTCGAAGTTTAAATGGTTTTTCCATTTAATTAACTATTGGGTAAGTCCTTTTTTTTTTCGTTTGTTAAATATTTTTTCAACTTTATATATTTTTCCTTTTTTTTTTACCTTATATTATTCTGTACCGTATATATTCTGATAGTATTTACTGTTAATTTAAATAAGGTAATATAAAAAATTAAATGGAGTTTAACCTTAAGTGGTAATTTTAATTAATAATTGTTTTTTAAGATTTTTTTAGTAATTTTATATGGATTAATGTATTTAAAATCGAGTTTTTAGTTTAAACGTTTGGTTTTGATATATTTAGTAATTAGGTAAACCATTTTCCTTTCCGAAAAAATTAATTTTTTTAACTTTTTCTAGTTATAATATTTATTTATCTGGTCGTATATAAATTAAAGTTCTATTTTTATTTTTTGGTATAGTTATTTAAATTGTTTTATGGTGAAAATAGCTTTAATATTAATTAATCCTTTTTTTCGTATTTCTTTATAAACTTTTAAGGTAAAACCAAAGTTAGCAGTTATTAGAGTTATTTTAATACTATTATAATAACTGGTGTTATAAGCCAGTTATATAATAAATAACTTTTTAACCTAGTTATTTTGTTTATAATAAATATAGTATCGCAGATATATTTCTAATGTTTATTTAATTTTTTTTATTTATCCGTTTATTTAAGGTTTGAAAGTACTTGATAGTTTATAGTTTAAGCTAAATTATGCTATTAAACTTTACCAGAATTTTAAAATAAAGGTTATACCTTTATTTGAAATGATTTTTACTTGTAATTTATATATATTATATATATGTTTAAAAAAATATATGCTATTTATTCGGCGTCCGTATTTTTATTATAAGGTAAAAAATAGGAGAATTTTATAAATCGGTTAACGATTACAAAGATATTATCGTAATATATACCCGTAACTGGGTTTTTTAATAAAGGAAATTTTGTAATAAAGTTAAATATAATTAAATTTTACGGTTGCTTAACGATTGGTAGTAATTATAGTTCTCCGTATAATATATATCGTTTGGCCTTTGTTTTTGCGCAAATATTGTATTGGTATATAACTTTTTATACGGTTAATTTTATTTTAGGAAAATAGTATATTTGCCGTAAGCGTTTTAGGGTTTTGTAAATTCTTAAATATCTATATAATTAGTACTTATGTATTTTTTGTATTAAGTTTTTTTAATTATTTTCCGGTACGCAAATTTTATTTATTTTCTAATTTTTGGGTAAATTATTATAATATCATTATATTTTTTAATGTATATTTGGCGTAAATATTCTAATAATATTAATGTATTGTTGTTGTAAATATCCTTTTAGTATTCGGTCGAAGATAATTTGTTATATTTTTATTTTAGGATTTTCCAGATTTAGTTATCGGTTAAAAACGTTTATTTTACCGTTTTCTAATCCTTTTGGATAGATAATAATATAATCGAATTCTGAAAGGTATTTTACGTAACGTAATTATTATCCGATTAGTTCTTTTATAATTACGAAGTAAAAAATATTTTTGTAATTCGTATATACCTTTACCTAATGCTTATTTCCCTTAAAGTAATACCTGAACTTTTTAAAGGCCTTAATAATAGCTAGGAATTCTTTGTTATAAATAAAGTAATTTAATTTAACGTTATATAGCTTGTAAAAATAAAAGGTAATAGGGTGTAATTTTTTTTATCGTTTTGTTAAAAAATTACTACTTTTAAAGCAAAATTTAAAACGTCGGTCTCGAATTTTACTGGTTTATTTAAATCGTATATTATTAAAACAGGTTTGCTAGTAAAGGTATTCTTAAATTGTTAAAAAGTTTGTTTTACCGTTAAAGCCTATATAAATTATCGGTTTTTCTTAGTAAATTCTATTAAAAATATTAGGATTTTGTTAAAATATCGTATAACTCGTCGGTAATAATTGGCGAATCTAAGGAATACTTGTATTTCAGTAACATTAGTAGGTATTTTCCAATCCTGGATTGCGGTGATTTTTTTAGGATTTATTTTAATATATCCTAGGATAATGATATATCTTAGATATTTAACTTTTTAAGCGTAAAAAGTATTTTTTTTCTACGTTAATTAGAAGGTTAGCGTCCTATAAAACTTGTAAAATTTTATAAATATGTCCTGTATGTCCTTTTTTTATTTTTGAGTAAATGAGGATGTCGTTAAGGTAACATATAATAAAGATATTAAGGTACTTTTGGAGTACGTAATTAATTATCCGTTAAAAAGTTGCTAGTACGTTCGTAAATCCGAAAGGCGTAATAAGATACTTGAATAATCCGTATTTTATTTTAAAAGCTGTTTTTTATTTATTTTCTAATTTAATTTAAATTTGGTTATATTTTTTCCGTAGGTTTAAGGTTACAAACTATTTAACGTTTCGTAATCGATTTTTAACTTTAATAATTAGGGGTAATAGTATTTTGTTTTTGACGATGATATCATTAAATTATCGATAGTTAATAATAAGTTATAATTTTCCGTTTTTTTCCTAAAACGAAGAATATTAAGTCTCTCGTTAATAATTTAAAACGTTATATATGTTTTTTCCGTAATTTAATTTTTAAGTAATTACGAAAAACGTATAATTTTATTTTGTTTAAGTTTTAAATAAAATAAAAAGTAGTTATTTTGCCGTTTTTAAAAATTATCTTATAATCCTATTTATTATACTGTAATAATTTCGTATCGAGTTTTTCCCGAAAAAGCTTTTTATATTTGTAGTACCGTAATAATATCTTTATTATTTATTTTAGTTGTTTTTCGGGTTATATTTATAAGTTATCGTTTATTTATCAGAATTGCGTTTTAAGATTCGTAATAACGTACCGTATTTTTCTATTATACCCTTTATTTTAAATATATTTTATCTTTTTAGGTAATAAGGTTTCTGTCGTATCCTTATACCTGTATTCGTTATCGTTATCGATCGAATATTAAGATTTTATATTTTCTTCGTCCTTTTTCATATTAAAAAGTAAGCAAAAGTTTTTTTAATTAATTTTCTAAGTAATTAAAAGGTTGTATTAATGTAATTATGGTAAACCAAGGATTATATCGTATTTTGTTAATAAAATAATATTAAAATTAATAATTTATCTTTTTTTTTCGATAAAGGTTTTCAGATAATTAATCTTACGTTTAATTTATCCGTCGTCGTAGGTAAAACTTTAACCTTTGGTATTTACGGCTTTATAGGGGTGACTTTTCTTTTTCCATAGTAGTTTTAATTAATTTATTATTTCCGGACTGATATAGTTAGCAGTTATTATTTCGTAATTTATTATTGCGGTATATTAATATTTTTAAATTCATATTCGTATCGTAATAACGTTATCGCCTGTAATTCCGATTATTACGTTTAAAGCTTTTTTAAGGTGCTGTAGTTTTCTATTTTTTCTTATATCTTCTTATAGTTTTACTTTAGAAGGTGTCCCGATTTTGGGACTTGTAGTAAGTTTTTAATTTCTGCCGTATGTTCTGCGTTTTGTTGTTAAAGTTTTTCGATTTATTATCCCAGGCAAGTTACTTGTTTCTGAAGTTGTTTAATTTGTCGTTATATCCTTTACCGTTTATAAGCTTGTTTTGCAAGCTTTTTTATATAGCTAATAAGAGTTTTAATAGTTTTTTTATCTGGTAGTGTTAACTATGAACTGTTGCTTTTTCTTTATTAGGCTTCGTTTTCTGAATCTTATTAGTTTTTTTTGGCAAAACTTTTAATTTCTTTTTTAATTGCTTATCGGTTTTTTAGATATATAGTAAAGGCTAGTTAAATGCCTAAGTCAGTAATGGCTTTTTGGTAATGCTTTTTTACTGTTTTTTAAATTAGTTTTTTTTCTGTTTGGTAGTTATATTATCCGAAGTGGCAGAAAAGATCTTTTTGTAAATATAACTTTCTAAGTAACCAACTTTATATTGTTATTTTTTGGTCGATTTTATTTTAATTTACGAATAATTATAGGTGTCGGTATTATTACTGATCGTTTTTATTAGTTTCTTTTTATTTTTTAAAATCGAACTTTTTCTGGTATATCCGGGTTATATATTAATAAATTGTTTTTATTTATTTATGGTAGAATTGATATTTAGGTTTGTTATAATGAATAGCGTGGATTTTTGTATGTTTTTTTTGCTTTTCCTAGATATAGGGCTTTATCCTATTTATAATGTTATTCCAGTTATGTTTTTATTTTTTATTCGTTTTTTTATTGTTGAGAGTTTCTTAATGCCTTGGGGTATAGTTTTTTTTATCTTTAATAGTTTTGCAATTATTTTTGCATTACCTGTTCGTCCTGTTCTTGTTACTGTTTCTCCCGTTAAAACTAAGCGAGCAACTTTTTTTTAATGTGATTTCTTTATTTAGGGTAATTTTCGTATTATTGTGTTACCGTGTATCGTGGTCGACGATTACTTCGGGGTCGGATTATGTTAATTGGTTTTTTGTTATCTTTTTTATTATCTTTTTGTTGTCCTTTAGGTATAGGGGTCCAGTTATTCCGTTAAGGTCTTTTAGGGGCCTTATATCGGAAGGCTTTATATTTTATTTTATCGTAATTATAGTATTTAATTTGTAATTAATCTTGTTATTAAACTGCTCCGATTTTTATAAAGCCTGGTTAGGTCCCGTAAAAGGTAGAAGATACGGCCTGTCCGTTTTTTTTATTTAGTTTGTTAAATTTAGGTTGTAGAATGTATTGGCTTTTTTTTTCTTGTCGTTTTTCGAACTGTCGATTGTTAATTTTTACTGTTTCGGTAATGTATTTGTTTAAGGTAATCGGTTGTTCGAATTTGATGATTTTATCTTTAACGTCGTTTTTTAGGCCTTTATAAAATATATCGATTAAGGTGTTATTTTTGTTGTTTATTTATTTTGCTTTAGTTATTAGGTTTCGGAATTTTACTATATATTTAAACGTTAGTCCCTTTTATTATAGCTGTAGGATTTTTTATATAGCAGTACATTTCTTATTAGGGTTATCGAAATTATCCCTTAATTTTTTTTAAAGTTGATGTAATTGGCGAAAAGTTCCCTAATGGACTTTTCCTGATCGTTTTTTGTATATTTTAAATAATTTTTTATAATTAGTTTAAACTAGTCGAATGCATTTTCCGTAAGGAATGTTAAGATAGTAAGGATTTAACTTTCCGAGTTATTAAGGGTTAAAAATCGAAGGTATATTTATATTTAAGTAAAGAAACTTTAAATATTGCTTTTTTTATCGTAAGGCTAAGGTTTTTTAATTTTGATTTTTAAGGTATTAAGGTTTTTTTTAGTTTGTTTCCTAAATCGCTAAATTTCAGTTTCTAGTTTTTTAAGTTTATCCTGGAGCTGCTAAGTAATAATGGGTTTTTTAGTTTGGGAAACTTTTTTAATATTTAAGGTTATTTTGATAATTAAAAGTATTGCTTAAAGTTTAATAATATTATTAAATAAAAACTTATAACGTATAACGGCTAAATTAATTAATTAACTATTAAATTAAATCGTACGGTTTATATTAACAATTATATTACGGGATTTAAGTTATAAAAATAATTTAATTACGTTTAGTAATTTTAAAGGTATTTTAGGTAATTAAATTATATTACAAACCAATAATATTTAAATTATAAAATTAAACAGCATATATATCTTTCTTAAATTATTATGGCTTATTATTACTTAGCTTAATCGTTATTAAGTAATGATAAAAATTATTTTATTATGTTTATCGGTATTTAGCTTTATGTTTACTAAATACCTCCGATTACGTAACTTAACCTACTTAAGTCCTGTTTCGGCCTACTAGGACCGTTTCCGAGCCTTCTCTCTATTAGGTCGTAATATTTTCGGAAAAATAATTATATAAAAGATAATTTATTAAATAACGGTAATAATCTTAATAATTAAAGTTAAATTATTTACGGTAAAATATACGCTTAAAAAAACTTTAATTTTTAAACGGTTATTCCGAAATTTTAAATTAAAATCAAGTTAATTATAAAAGGTTTTTTGCGATAATTAATAAATAATTAAATTAATAAAAAAAAATTAATATTCGGTTACGTTAGGTCGATGTATAACATATATAATTATATTAAAAATAAAACCGGGAATTATTTAACGTTATTTATTTATTTATAACGTAAATATTTATTAACTTACCGTGAAAACCATTGATAGTTGCCGTGTTCGAAGATATTGGGTAGAGTATTTATCGTGTTAATTATTAGTGTAATTACTTTGTGTCTGTGGCTTAGCCTGGATAATACGGCTTGAACCCAACGACCTTGTAAATATTTATTAACAGATTTATTAAAAAAAATTTTAAATAAAAGTTTTAATATTTTAAGTTATTTTTTAATTTATACAATTTACGGTAGGTATTATCGGATAATTACGAAAGTAAATAAAATATAAAAGTTATAATTAAATTTAAAGCTTTTAAGGCGATTTTTTTTAATTATTAAAAAAAAAAATTATTATTATTATTATTATTATTGTTATTGTTTTTATAATAAAAATACGTCTAGGATTTACTTAATAAAGGCTAGTACTTACGTGTGTACCGTAACGGAATAAACGGTAGGCGACGTAAAACCGATAAATGCAGTATTTTTTTTTCTTATTTTTTTTCTTTTTTTTTTCGAAAAAAACGCGTACGGTAATATGAAAACGGCAGATTTTTTATTACGTAATTAATTTTTTCCCCAAAATGCGCGAATATAAAAAAGGATTTACGGTAAGGCGGTTATTAATTTTAAAAACCGTAATTAAGCAAACGGCAAACGTACGGGCGAAAATAAAATTATAATTAATAATTAATTAAGGAAAAAACTTTTTAAAAATAAGGAAAGTACGTATACCGGAATATAGGTATACCTGGAGGCATAGCGTTAATAACGATTACTTATGGCGGCGTCGAAATATACGTCCGTAAAACGGCCCGCAAACGCGGAACGTAAATAACCGAGGTAGGGCTCGGCGCGACGCGCGTTACGTACAGGGCGCTAGCGGGCGCGGCGCGCGGGCGTCTCGGGAGGCGCAGGCGAAGGCGGGCCCGCCGGAGCCTCGGCGTTGGCGGCCTTGGCGGCGGCTGCTGCGGCGGATGCGGCTGCGGCGGCGGCGTCGGCGGCGGCGCGCTTATCCTGCGCGCGCTGGGCACGCGCAGCGCAAGCGCGCGTAGCGGCAGCGCGGCAAGCGTCTGAACCACGACGAGGCATCTACGATTATTATTAGCAAGTTTGCGCAGAGCCACCTTGGAGCGGTATGTACTTACGGTTATAGCTGTTGTTGTTGTTGTTAGTAGTGGTAATTGCGATTAATAATGAGATTCGCTATTTCTGCAGTGAACCTTTTACTATTTCTGCAGTGGTCCCACTCTTCATACCTGCCACTATCTGCTATACCGCCGCCACCTGGCAACATAATTATATGTAGCCGTAACTGCAGCTGCAATTATAATTATAATTGTAATTTTTTAATTTTCTTTAATTTTTTCAAAGCTTCGTAATAACAGCAATAATAACGATAATAACAATACCATTATCACGATACCTAAGATAGCGATAACCTTAACCGCCACGGCTGCCCTGGACCTTAAATGCCGTTAGCAAAAATTTGTTGCTGTTACGTACCGTCCTTAATACGTAACTGGTTATTTCGAACTGGAACCAGGCGTATAGGTACCTAACTTAGCTATAGCTAATACGATTAATCTAATTAACGATATAGCAGTTATATAAGGTTGTAAAGGTATTAGAACGTTTTAAAATACGTTCGTTCTAGGAAATATTATTATAATATAGCTAAAGTTTATTATAAATCTTATTAATAAAGGTGTACTTTAATAAATTAATTAAAAATAAATATATTTTGCCAGTGTTTTGCATAAGGGGGTCTTTAAGGGAAAACTAGGTGCGAACTGGCAGGTGTACCAGGTGTATGCCAGGTATAAGTGGGGCCACTACAGAATAGGAAAAGGTTCACTGCAAAAATAGTAAATCTCTTAATAATTAGTACGCCCAGTAACTCGCAGCGCGTATAATATATACGCAAGGCATAGGAAAAAGCATTTATTTTTGGTAGTAATAATAATAATGATAATAATCTTTTGCAATACGAACGTTAATTTCGCGATTTTTTCTCCTAAGCTTAGGATATTTATGAAACTATTATGCGAATTAAGGAAAAAAAAGTAAGTATTGTAATGTTAAAAGCTTAATAGAAAAATGCAAGTACTTAAAACGCGGACTTACCTTTTCGTTACCTATTACTATAAGCGATAAAAAAAAGAGATTTGCTATTTGCGCAGTGACCTATAATTTATACCTGTTAGCCACCTGTTACAGCGCTGTTACCTGTTATTTTAACTGTATATAATTGCAATTGTAGCCCTTAGTTCCTTGATTTTTTTTAAATTGTTTCGTATAATAATAATAATAATAATAATATTATTATAATACTTTCCGTAGTTAGAGTTGAAATCCTTAATTTTAAAGAAGGAGGGCTATATGGCAGGCGTCTTATTAAGACCTGGGACTTTATATTCGAGTACCTTTAATATTATAAGAAGCGTTATGGATACGGTATTAAAGGGAGTTAATATAGTAATTATCGTTACGGTAAACTTATCTAAATAATTATTTTTTATAACCGTAATAGGCTTCGTAAAAATAAGAGTATTAATTAACGAATTAAGTAAATTATAAAGAAGGTCGGTTATATATAACGTAGCTTTATTAAGGTTATAATTAAAACGGATTAAAAGTTCGTTTTCGAGTTAAATTTTTTCCGAGATATATATAATTATATTTACGATTAGTTTAATAATAAGGTTTTAGATAATAACGTAAGTAATTTTATATATAAACGTTTTACGGAAAAATAAAAACGTTATATTAAAGATTAATATAAAATCGGTAATACGGTTTAAGTTGTCGTAATATCGTTATACGTAACGTTTATTTACCCCTTTATTTTCGTAAAAGTTGAAAACGTTAATAATTATATTTTAAGGTAAAATTAAGAAAAATAAATCGTTTTACCGGGATTTAAACGTTTATTAAAAAGTTTAAAAACGAAAATCGTTTTTACCGAATCGTTTATAAAACAGTTGATTTTAACCGTATTGCTAGTATGTTTTGGACGTATTTATAATATATCGAAATATAGCAACGTTTTTAGCGTATTATTATTATAGATAATATATATAAAACTAACCGGTAAAAAATACCGTTTATAAATATTACGGATTATACGAATTATAGAAACGTTTTTAATATAGCGTTTAAGGTTATTTATAACGAAATACGGACGTTATTTAAGTGGTTATTTTAATAATATATTTTTTTTTATAAAAATTTAATATTTTATATTTTAATATTTTCCTTTTCGATTTTAACGAAAAGCTTAAAGGCGTAATAATAATACCGTTACCGGATACGTAATAATAAATATATATTTTTTATATAAATAAAAACGTTATTTTCCGTAAGCGTAAGAAATAAAAAAAAGATTTTATTAAAAATAACGGTAATAATACCCTTCTTAGGGACGGCTGCGGTACCGGCAATAAGGAAAACTTTTTTTTAAATCTTAATGCAAGGTCGTTAGGTTCAAGCCGTATTATCCAGGCTAAGCCAAAGACACGAAATAATTACGCTAATAATTAACACGATAAATATTTTACCTAGTATCTTCGAATACGGTAATTATTAATAATTTTTACGGTAACGATAAATTATACCTCGGTTACGAAAAACCTTATCCCGAAACCGATTACGTAATGCCGATAAGTTTTAACCTTAATAAACCTTATGCCCTTTAACTAGTTTAATAGGGGGAATCTTAAATAATAACTTAAAAGATATTAAGCTTTTTGCGGTAAACTTTAAGTCCGTATTAAATAACTACTTTACAACCTTTCGCTAATCTTACGATTAAAAATATTAAATATCAGCTAGGAAAAAGAGCTAAAAACTTTAAACTAGTTACCTTTTTTAACCTCGATTAATCTCAGGGCTATAAAAAGGTTAGGGTTTAATAAAGCTTAACAACTAATAACACAATCTATCTATTTATTCAATTTGGTTCCACGGTCACGTCTCCTCTAGGGAGAATTAACTGTTATATAAGATTATAAAAAAATTAAAACGCTTTAAAACGCGTTCATTTTAGGAAATATTATTATAATATAACTGAAATTTATTGTAAATTTTTTAATAAAGGTATATCTTAATAAACTAATTAAAAATAAATATATTTTATTAATATTTTGTATAAGAGGGTTTTTAAGAAAAAATTAAGTGCGAATTAGCAGGTGTACCAGGTATATACCAGGTGGAAATAGGGCCACTGCGTAAATAGCAAATCTTAAAAAAAAAGAGCATAGCAATTAATTTCCTTAAAAGTACCTAAAATATATACGACGTACGTTTTTGTTATTAGGCCTAACATACGCGTTAGTAACGTTATTCCTTTTATTATTATTATTTTATTTATTTAAGGATTATATAAATTACAATAGGTAAATTGAAAAAAATATCTTCCTTTTATCTAGGAGGTATATTATAAAATAAGGGTAATTTGCTTAATTATCAAAACCAGTTAACTTATAAGCACCTCGTAAAAACGTTGTTCCGGGGTTTTTACACTATATATAAAGCTTTCTAGCTACCGCTTTTTAGAGCCCAGATTAACCAAGTTAATTTACACTTTACACACTCTATGCATTCTTTTCTAGCGATTAGCCTAACTGTCACATATGCATAAGCTAATCCGAAGGTGTATGTCACCCTCCAAGGGCCATTGCTAGGCTCGCTAGATATGAAAAATTCGATGTTAAAACAAGCTACGCCAAGCAATGATGCCAAGACCTGAGGCTAAAGCATGTGTGGCTTAACGTCTACTACAACATCTTTGGGGGTGATGCCATTTTCAAGTTTTGAGCTACGCGAGTGCGTAAATTGATTAAATCATGACGCAAGCTCTTGGGAATAGCCAGTCGAATGAACACGGCGGACGCGTTCCCGCATAAGCGCCTGCCGAGTATCCGGTGCCTTTACAACACAACCTGATTTCTTGTGCATTCTGTTTATTGTCGTGAAATCTAATCACAGGTGGCATCACCGTCTGGAGATAACGTAATTTTTGAATAAATGGATGATTTAAAGCTAGCCTTAAATTGGGGGTGATGCGTGAAGGGAGTGTTTGACGTACTTATTGTCGACAGGTCATTCTTTGGAATGGTGCCTCCTCCAGCTATCTTGTTTAGTAGAAATTTAAATATTTTGGGGTTTAGGTCGTTAAGGTCGAATTTAAAACAGTAATAATAAGATGTACAATAGGCCTCCTTGATTTCGAAAGCGGCCTGATTCGAGATACTGTAGAAGTGATCACCTACGATGTCGAAACCTACTATTGAGCCTCTGTGGCATCCGATTAGTTCAATATTTGTATCTCCTACGAATCCTTCGTATGACCCATTTCCGAGATTTACAACCGTCCTCTCTCGAATGTGTGCTGAGATAAAGCATTATTCCGGAGCAAGATCCTGGAGGTCGAATTCAGCCGAAGAGCCGCAAAAAGAGTCTGCTCCCCTGCCTTGAAGACCAGAAGCCCATTCTCCGTATTCGGCAACGTAAAGGAGAACAGCTGGTGATGCGTTCCACGTGATAAAGCCAAAGGTAGACTTCTTCGCTCTTTCCAGGCATTGCTCTGTCGGGGTTTGGATGGAAATCAAGGTTCCGCATTGGGCGGATGACCAGTGGACCAGCGGATAACCGCCTGTCGTTGGAGCGCCATTATAGGCAATTTTCATGAGACGGATCACTGGATTCGGAGGAGCGCAAACTGTGACGGCCGGTCTCATATGGGTCCGATCAGGAGCTCGGGCCACGATGGCCCGAGCTTCCGGATGGGACTTTGTCAGAGCTCTCGACGTCAGCGACCTGTTTTGATATTCCTTCTTTTTTTTTATCAAGTATCGTTAGGTTAATGGGTATATAATAAAATATTTTAATTCTTTAATTGTATTTGCCGTGATATTATATTCGACTATTATTAAGCCCGATAATATACCGACGGATTTAAGTATTTAATTTTATGTTATTAATTTAAAATAAAACGCGAAACGATTATTAAGGGGTTAATAATAACCGGTAAGGAAAAAGCGGCCGACGTATATAAAATCGTAATTTTCGAACTTTTAACCATTAAATACGAAAAATTTAAAAGGGAATATAAAGATAAAATTTACGATAATCCCGATATGTAAAGCGTTAATAACATAACGAACTTTAAAATATAAATCGAAGATTTAAAAGAATAATTTCGTTAATTAAAAAGAAAGTTATAGGATTAAAAGGTTTAAATTAAAAAACGAAAAAAATTATTATAAAATACGAAGTAATAATCCGGACGAAAAAATTACGTAATTATATAATAAATATAATAAATAACGGAAGTTCTCAATTAGCAAGGGGTACTAAACGCACCTTATATACGGAAAGGCTTCTTTTAATCGGAAGATATATGTTCCGTTATTAAGTTATATAAAAGCTATATGCTTATAAGAAATATACGAAGATTAGTCTAATATAATAATATAACTAATATTCCTTGTATTTAATAATTAAAGTTTTATTTATTTAATTCGCGTTATTATTAATTAATTAGTTATTGCTAAAACGATATAAGCTATATATTAGTAGTAATTATTTATATATTTTATTAATTGTAAAAATAAAGATATCGTTAGCGTTTTTCGTTATTTATAACGGATTTAAGGATTAGAACCGTTTTAAGGGCGAATTTCAGGTTAAAATATACGTTTTAACATATGAGATTATATAAATTTTAATTAATTATTTTCGTAACTTATTATATTAATAAGACTTAATATAACTTCGTATTTCACAAAAGAATCGGTTTCATAATACGAAATAATATTTTAAACGGTTACTTAATTATATTTATATTTTTCTAATAAATTATCGAAAAAATCGATTATATTAATTATTTAACGAATACCTTTAAAATGACGATTAAAGGTAAATAAACTTATAAATAAAACTTTACGACATATATTTATAAGAATTATAAATACGATATTTTCCGGAAAAATAATAATAACTTTATAAAATAAGTTTTAAAATTAATATTTCCAGTTATTAAGGAAATAAATTTCCTTTTAGGAAAAGTTTTACGGAAATAATACGTTAAGTTAATTAAATCTAGTAAAATATACGATAATAAGCTTTTATTTAATATTTAACGAAAGTAGCGCGAAAAATTAAAGTAAATTTCGAAATAAATAAAAAAGCTAAACAAATAAAATCGTAAAGCTATAAAAAATTAAAACTTAAAAATAATAATATAAAGTTTTAAAGACGAAAATAACGATTATATAAATTAACGACCTGGCCCAATGGCTTAGTGGTCGCAAGCCTGGGTGTCTTTTTTAATTACAACATATAACGGCTAGGCTAGTTAACCAACTGTTAAACTAAATCGTACGGTTTATGTTAACAGTCGTATTATAAGAATCTAAACAACGAAAATAACTTAATTACGTCTAGTAATACCAAAGGCGTTTTGGGTAACCAAGTTATATTACAAGTTAATATTATCTGGATTATAGGATTAATAAGCATATATATCCTTTTACGGCTTACTGGATTATTTCCCGTAAGTTAATAATCCGGCTTACTAAATTACTTTTCGTAAATTAATAATCCGGTTTACTGGATTATTTCCCGTAAATCGGTGATTTAATTACGTAATTTAACTTATTTAAGTTCTATTTCGGCTTATTAAAACCGTTTCCGAAACCTCCCCTCCGTTAAGTCGTAATACGATCTCCCCTTTTCCAGGATCCTTGCCCTTAAGGATTCTTTTTTTTTATAAGTTTTTATTTTATTATATCGGGTCACGTTATTAAAGGTCGTTCGCGCAAAACAAAACAGCGTTATACTTTGGTTAATTTAATCGATTTAAAAAGTTTCGAAACGATATCGTATTCTTTTTACTTTTTTAAAGGACTTAATTATTAAATAATAACGGAGGTATCCCGTTATAAGGAATATATTCGTCACGGCCGTTTTTATAACGGCACCGGTATTCCCGTAACTATAATTAATCGTTACGTTACCAAGGCCCGTCGTTTAAAGGAAAAAGAACTTACCGCAAAATAGGCCTTTGCTAAATCCTTAATTCGTTTATTCCGTATACGTAAACAGCGTTAATAATACCAAACTTAAAATACGAAATTCGTAAACCGCGTTTTATAATTTTTAAACGCGCAAAACGAACTTAATCGTTAAAAGTCGGAGTTAACGGTAATTATTCAGGCCTTTAGCAATATTAATATTATCGATTAAAATGCCGTTAATCAAGGCCTCCCTTTTTTGGATAATGTAAACTGGGACGCATTTATTACCGGTTCCGGCGCTGTTAATGGAAATTCTTTAATAGACGTTAGGTGCCGGTAAGGTTTCTGGCAGGTTCCCAGGTGTTTTCGGAATCTGGGTAATTTTTCTATTTAATCAAGTATTAGGTAAATTCTTTTTCTTTTCGTATTTCAAATATTTTTTCAACTTCGTATGTTTTCCTTTCTTTTTCTACCTTTACGTCGTTTTATAGCATATATATTTTGATAATATTTATTGCTAATTCGAATAAGGAAATATAAAAGATTAAATAAAATTTAACCTTAAGTAATAATTTTAATTAATAATTATTTTTTAAAATTCTTTTAGCGATTTTATATAGTTTAACATATTTAAAGTCGAATTTTTGGTTTAAGCGTTTGGTCTTAATATTTTTAATAATTAAATAAATTATTTCCTTTTCCGAGAAAGTTGGTCCTTTTAACTTTTCCTAGTTATAATATTTATTTATTTAGTTGCGTATAAATTAAAGTTTTATTTTTATTTCTTAATATAATTATTTAAATTATTTTAAAATAAAAATTATTTTAATATTAACTGGTTTTTCCTTTTATATCTTTTTATAAACTTTTAAGGTAAAATTAAAGTTAGCAGTTATTAAGGTTATTTTGATATTATCGTAATAACTAATATTATAGGCCATTTATGCGATAAGTAACTTTTTAACCCAGTTATTTTATTTATAGTTAATATAGTATCGTAAATACGTTTCTAACATTTAGTTAATTTTTTCCATTTATTCGTCCGTTTATAATTTAAAGGCGTTCGATAGCTTATAATTTAGGCCAAATTACGTTATTAAATTTTGCCAGAATTTTAACGTAAAAGTTATACCTTTATTTAAAATGATTTTTGTTAATAATCCATATATGCTACATATATATCGAAAAAAAATATATGCCATTTATTCGGCGTTTATATCCTTATTATAAGGTAAGAAATAGGAAAATTTTGTAAATCGATCGACGATTACAAAGATACTATTATAATATATACCTGTAACTGGGTTTTCTAATAATAAAAATTTTGTAATAAAATCGAATATAATTAAATCCTATAGTTACTTAGCGATTAGTAATAATTATAATTTTCCGTATAATTTATATCGTCTGGCCTTTGCCTTAATATAAATATCGTATTATTATATAATTTTTTATACGGTTAATTTTATTTTAGGAAAATAATATGCTCGTCGTAAACGTTTTAAGGTTTTGTAAATTTCTAGGTATTTATGTAATTGGTATTTATGTATTTCTCGTATTAGGTTTTTTTGGTATTTTTTTAATATTTATATTTTATCTGTTTTCTGGTTTTTAAGTAGGTTATTATAATATTATCGTATTTCCTTATATATGTTTAATGCAGGTATTCTAATAATGTTAATATGTTGTTATTATAAATATCCTTTTAACGTCTAATTAAAAATAATTTATTATATCTTTACCTTAGGGTTTTTTAAATTTAGTCATTTACTAAAAGCATTTACTTTACTATTTTCCGATCTTTTACGATAAATAATAACGTAATTAAATTTTAAAAGGTATTTTACGTAACGTAGTTATTGTCCGATTAACTTCCGTATAATTGCGAAATGAAAGATGTTCTTATAGTCCGTATATACCTTTACTTAATGCTGGTTTCCCTTAAAATAATATTTAAACTCCTTAAAAGCTTTGACAATAGCTAGGAATTTTTTGTCGTAAATAAAATAGTTAAATTTAGTACCGTATAACTTGTAAAAGTAAAAGGCAATAAGGTACAGTTTTCCTTTATCATTTCGTTAATAAATTATTACTTTTAAAGCAAAGTCTAAGGTATCGGTTTCGAATTTTACTAGTTTATTTAGGTTATATATTATTAAGATAAGTTTACTGGTAAAAGCGTTTTTAAATTATTAAAAAGCTTTTTTTACCGCTAGGGCCTATATGAAACGTCGATTTTTCTTGGTAAGTTTTATTAATAGTATTGCGATTTTGTTAAAGTGTTGGATAAATCGTTAGTAGTAGTTGGCGAGTTTAAGGAATGTTTGTACCTTTGTAATATTAGTAGGCGTTTTCTAATTTTAGATTACGGTAATTTTCTTAAAATCCATCCTTATATACCTTAAGGTAATAATATATCCTAGGTATTTAACTTCTTAGATATAAAAGGTATTTTTTTTTGCGTTAACTAAAAAGTTAACGTTTTGTAAAACTTGTAAAACCTTATAAACGTATCTTATATATTCCTTTTCTGTTTTCAAATAAATAAGGATATTATCGAGATAATATATAATAAAGATATTAAAATACTTTCGAAATATATAATTAATTATCCGTTAAAAAGATACTAGTACGTTCGTAAATCCGAAAGGCATAACGAGGTATTTAAACAGTCCGTACTTCGTTTTAAAAACTGTTTTCTATTCGTTTCCTGGTTTAATTCGAATTTAATTATACTTTTTTCGTAGGTTTAAAACTATAAACTATTTAACGTTTCGTAATCGATCTTTAATTTTAATAATTAAAAGTAAAGGTATTTTATCTTTAACGGTAATATCGTTAAGTTATCGGTAATTAATAATAAGTCGTAATTTCCCGTTTTTCCGTAATACGAAAAATATTAGATATCTTACTAACGATTTAAAACGTCGTATATATCCTTTTCGTAATTTATCCTTTAAATAATCTCGGAAAACGTATAATTTTGTTTCGTTTAAATTGTAAATAAAATAAAAAGCAATTATTTTGCTATTTTTAAAAATTATCTTATAATCCTATTCGTTATATTATAATAATTTCGTATCAAACTTTTCCTGAAAAAGCTTTTTGTATTTATAATATCATAATAGTACTTTCGCTATTTATTTTAATAACTTTTTAGGTTATATTTATAGGTTATTATTTATCTGTCGAAATCGTACTTTAAGATTTGCGATAACGCGCCGTATTTTTTTATTATATCTTTTATTTTAAATATATTTTATTTTCTTAGGTAGTAAAGTTTTTGTCGTATCCTTATGCCTGTATTCGTTGTTTTTTTTAATTAAATGTTAAGATTTCGTATTATTTATTTTTTGTTCCGTACCGGGAAACGAACGGAAATTTACCTAATTAATTTCCCAGTTAATTAAGGGGTTATATTAACGTAACTATAATTTTCCGAGGATTATATCATATCTATTTAATAAGATAACGTCGAAATTAATAACTTGTTTTTTTCCTTCGATAAAGGTTTTAAGGTGATTAATTTCGCATTTAACTTATTTATCGTCATAAGTAAATCTTTAATTTTCGGCGTTTTCGACTTTATAAGGATAACTTTTTTTTTTTATAATAATTTTAATTAATTTATTACTTTCGGATTAATATAATTCGTAGTTGTTATTCCGTAATCCATTATTACGGTATATTATTTTTTTTTAATCCGTATTTATATAGTAATAGTATTATCGTTTATGGTTCCGATTATCGCGTTTAAAGCCCTTTTAAGGTATTATAGTTTAACTTCCTTTTTTTTGTTTACTTACGGCCCTTTTACAGGTAGCGTTATTTTTTTGGGGTTTGTAAAAGTTTTCGTAACGTTTTTTCGTTCCGATTATTTTGTATTTAGAATTCTTTTAGTTGTTTTTCTATGCGTATTATTTGTTCCTGCAATTGCTTAAATTGTTATTATATATCTGGTCGTTTATAGGTTTGCTTTATAAAGGTTTTAATGGTCGCTTTATCGGGTAATATCGTCTATAAATTACCATTTTTTTATAGGTTACCGTATTTTTTTTCGTTTTCCGAGTTTTACTGTTTTTCCTTAGTGAAACTCTTGATTTTTTCCTTAATTACTTTTTTATTTTCTGGGTTAGTAGTAAAAGCCAGTTAGATATTTAGATCGGTGATAGTTCGTTAGTAATGCTTTTTTACCGCCTTTTAAATAAGCTTTTTTTCCGTTTGGTAATCGTATTACTTAAAATGGTAAAAAGGGTTTTTCTGTAGGTATAATTTTTTAAGTGGTTAACTTTACAGAGCTACCTTTTGGTCGATTTCGTTTTGGTTCGTAAACGATCGTAGGTGTCGATATTATTGTTAATCGTTTTTGTTAATTTTTTTTTGTCGTTTAAAATTAAATCCTTGCTGGTATATTCGAGTTATGCGTTAATAGATTACCTTTTTTTATTTTTGATAGAATTGATATCTGGGCTTATTGTAATGGATAGTATGGATTTTTGTATGTCGTTCCGGTTCTCCTGGATATAAGTCCTTTTTTTATTTATAATGTTTTTGTAATTATCTTTATAAAGCCAGTCGGTTTCGCTTTTTTTGTTATTTTTTTTGTTAAAATTAGGTAAGTAATTTTTCTTTAGTAAAGGCCTTTTACTTTGAATGGTTCTTATGCTATTATGTTACCGTATACCGTAGTTGGATTATGTTAATCGATTTTTTGTTATTTTTTTTGTTATTTTACTGTTATTTTTCGGGTACGGGGGTCCAGTTATTTTGTTTAGGTTTTTTGGGTGCTTTGTATTAGAAGGCTTTATATCTTATTTTACCGTAGTTATAATATTTAAATTAAGGTTGGTTTTGTTGCCGGACCGCCCCGATTTCTATAGGGCCTGGTTAAGTCCCGTAAGAAGTGGAGGATGTAGTACGTTTATTTCCTTAGTTGGTTTTGTTAAATTTATGCCGTAGGGCGTATTGTCCTTTTTTTTTTTGTCGTTTTTCGAATTGTTGGTTGTCGATTTTTATTGTTTTAGTGATATATTTATTTAAAGAGGTTAGTCGTTTTAGCTTGATTATTTCGTTTTTAATATGGTTTTTTAGTTTTTTGTAAAATACGTTAATTAAGGTGTTATCTTTTTTGTTTATTTATCCTGTTTTGGTTATTAGATTTCGAAACTTTATTGCGTATTTGGATGCTAGTTTTTTTTGTTGTAGTTGTAGAATTTTCTGTACGGCAGTGCGTTTTTTGTCGGGGTTGTCGAAGTTGGCTTTTAGTTTTTTTTTAAAGTTGGAATAGTGAGTGAAGAGTTCGGTGGTAAATTTCTTTTTGTCGTTTTTTGTTTTTTCCAGATAATCCCTTATGGTTGGTTCGAATTAGTCGAGTGCGTTCCCGGTAAGGAACGCCGTGACGGTAAGGATTATGTTTTCCGGATTATCGAGAGTTAGGAACCGTAAATATATTCGCGTCTGAGTGAGGAAACTTTGGACGTTAGTTTTTTTATTATAAGGTTAGGGTTTTTTGGCCTTAATTTTCGAAGTACTGAAATTTTTTTTTGTTGTTTTTTTAAGTTGCAGAATTTTTGTTTCTAGTTTTTTAAGTTTGTCCTGGAGCTGTTGGTTAGCGGTAATTTCTTTAGTGCTGGGAGTTATTTTAATAATTCGAGTGATTATTTAAAGTTTGATAATATTATTAAACAAAAGTTTGTAACGTATAATGGTTAGGTTAGTTAATTAATTGTTAAACTAAGTCGTACGGTTTATGTTAGTAGTTGTATTGTAAAAGTTTAAGTAACGAAGGTAATTTAGTTACGTCTGGTAATATTAAAGGCGTTTTGGGTAATTAAGTTGTATTGTAAGTTAGTATTATCTGGATTATGGGATTAATAAGCGTATATATCTTTTTACGGCTTACTGGATCATTTTCCGTAAGTTGGTGATCCGGTTTATTAGATTACTTTTCGTAAGTTGGTAATCCGGCTTACTGGATTACTTCCCGTGAGTCGGTGATCTAGTTACGTGATTTAACCCACTTGGGTCCTGTTTCGGCTTATTAGGACCGTTTCCGAGACCTCCCCTCCGTTGGGTCGTAACATAACAGGCTTGGGTACCCTATTGCGATTAATTGCAAAAGATAGCTGGTTTAAATCCAGCTTAGGCCACCGTTCCTCTAGGTAACGCCAAGCCTAAAGGAGCTAAACTATTAAAACTTCGGCTCCGTTACTATATCGGTAACAACTGGAGTAATTGGTAGCTTTAGGAACTAATTAAATTAATCGTATACGTAATCGCATTTGTTACCGTATTAAAAGTTTCCCATTAATCGGGTTTTTTATCCGGCCTTTTAAAAGGTACGGTTTTTAAAAATACCTTCCGGTTGCGTTTATAAAAACTAATATGTATATATATAATGTATAGATTAGTTACGCTAAATACTTAATAGTACATATTCTTATAGGTTAACGACCTATATATAATATTAGCTCTTATTATAAGGATTTAAATAATTACATTTTACATAATAAAATATGTAAAAAATTAATAACGATATAATTAACTAATAAAAAATAACAGTTAATCTTTTAAATTACTAAATTATAATCTAATTATAACCTATATCGAAAAATATTAAAATAATGTTTCCGGCGTTTTACGAAATATTTGCGGACCCCTTTAATTAGGACGATCTTAATTAAGAAAAAACTAAGGATAACTTTTAATCGCAAAAAAGAACCCTAGGGCGTAAGCCGAAATAAAGCAGTTATGGAAGTTCCTAAGCCGGCCGAAATAAAAGTAATTATAAACGAAAACGTTAAAAGTTAAACGTATAAAGAATTCGATATAAAACGTGCTTAAACTTTGTAAATACGTTACCCCAATACTATTACGCGTTCCCTAATAAAGCTCTAGCAAAATTTAAGCCTAGTAGAATAATTTTAATATTAATTTAAAACCGAATTATTTCCAATTAATCGATAAAAGAAAAGATTAATCGTTTGTCGAAAATTATAAAAAGAATAATTATTTAAAAATAAATTCATTTTTAGAAAAAGTAAAACGGGTTTTAGCGTATTTTTTAATTTTTAATTAACGTAATACGGAAAACGTTGCGTTTTACAATTTAAGGAATTCGTTTACTTTAAATTTAAGATTTACGATATATATTTATAATCTTATTAATAAATTTTTAAAGTATAAAATAACGATTTAAAGTAACGAAATATACGTAAAAAACAATTTCGTTTTAATTAAAAGCTACGAAGAAATACATATAATTAGGTAATTATTACGTTAATAAATAAATTTAATTAATTCTTTATCGCAAATATTAACGTAATAATTACTTATATAATTTTTGTATTTTATAAACGAAACGTTAATTTATATATAATGAAACTATTATAAATTAATAACGATATGATTTAGTACTTAAAATTAGGATATTTAAGGCCCGTAATAATTATTTAGTTGTAATTCTATATAAAAAGAATACTTTTAAAAAGATTTATAATAATTAAATATTAACTATATAATAAGGCGAAAACTAAAAGGTAAATATATCGAAAACTGAAAAAATAAATTTTGCGATTAAAATAATAAATTACTATCTATTTTATTAATTTCGAAAAAAACGCGGAAAAGTATAAATACGTTATATTCGTTACTCATAAATCCTTAATCTTTATTTAAAATATTTACCTTAAAAACCGAAAGTAAAATATATTAATTATAACGATTAAATATTCTTTAAGAATTTTTTTTTAAAAAAAATTACCTTTTTCGAATTATATTCTGATCGCCTTCTTTTTATATGAGATTTAAAACTTTAATATTACATATATAAATTTAAAATAAGGGTACAAAACGTTTAAAGGGTATAATTAAGAAAAAAACGATTACGATATAAAATAACGTCAAGTGACCTTCGTTTTTAATCGTATATATTTTTAAAACGGTAACATATTTATATAATTGTACTTTTAAATACGTATTTTTTTTAGTAAAGTTTATACGAAATTTACTATATTTACTTAACGTATAAAACCGGTATTATAATATTTAATCGGAAACCTTAATAAACTGATTTGCAAATATACGGTTATATAACTTACGCTATAATAATTACTGCTATAAAAAAATTTGAAAATGAAATTCTAAAATATAAATTAATTTTTTAATCGGTTATTAGTTTACGAATATCTACGAGATTTAAAACTCGTTAATTAATAAAGTTATTACTATTTAAAACGTATAGTTTAACGAAAAAACTACGTGTTTAAATAATATTAAAAAATTAAAAAATAAATGTTTATACGTTATAAAAAGAAAATTATAAAAATTACTGCGATAAGTAAAATTATTTAATAAAGGCCTAAGCTACTTAAATATATATATAAAAAAACGAAAACTTAAACCTAGTATTTTAATAATCGGTTAAATAAAAAATATAGATTTAAAGTAATATAAATATACGAAATATACGAAAAAAAATTTTATTCGTATAAAATTAATTATTTTTATATAACCGTTATATTCGAATTATTTCCGTCCTTTAATCTATTATTTTTACTAATATTTGCTTTAATAATTATTACAATTATTACGCCGACGGAAATAATAAAAATAATCTTAAACTTTTATTCCGTTATTTAACTTAAGGTAACGGTAAAAAACGAAAGTACTTTACGGGTTATAAACGTAAATTTTCCGTACGTCTCGTATTAAAATAATAATTATCGATATAATTATAAAATATAGAAAATTACGTTTAATATAAAACGATGAATTTATTTTATTAATACGATCGATAAATAACCGGTAAATTACGAAAATTTAAAAAAGTTAATTATCCGAAATACGCGTTATTTTAATTAAAAAAGTTTCGATACGAAAATATATAAAATTCTTAGATTACGAAACCGGATATATAGGTACGATTTATTATTATTACCGTAAGGTTATAAAAAGTTAAGTACATACCCGTTAAAAGAGATATTTCATAAAGCCGAAAAAATATGTATTTATAAAGTTATAAAGAAATACGATCTTAAGAAATAGTTAATTAGTTTTTTACTAAAGGAAAATAGGTTTTAAGGTATATATAAGTGTACGTTTATAAATTTAACTAATATAATTAATGGTAAAAATATAAAATACATTTTATCGTATAGAGTAATTAATAATTAAAAAACGTTTATAGTAATATATACGTATTTATTTTAATTAAAAAGTTATTTAAAATCTTAATTACTATTACGGCTAAATTTAACTTAGAGTTAAAACAGTATAACCCTATTAATATCTTTATTAACGTTTAATTGTTTTATAAAATATATATAAAAATACTTTTAAGATACTCGTAACGCAAATAAAATTTTCTTAATTAAAAAAACGTTATATAAATTAAGGGAGTTACCTTTATTTTAGCAAAAGGAATTTATTAAAAGGTATAAAAATTTAATATTTAACCCCGTTTTTTACGAATTTTATTATTTTACTTATTAAAAGGTTTTTTTTTATAGACGATATCGTAATAATATATCATAAGGAAAATTAAGATTTCGTTAATTAATTAATATAATAAATTCGAAAATACTATACTCTTATAAAAAATCAAAACTTATAATAATTCCTCGGCATTAAAATGATTACAAATAAACATAATAGGAAAATCTAGTTATTTTGATCCGACTTTATAAATAAATAAAATAATTTAAATTTAAAAAAAAGTTTAAATAATTTCTTAAAGACGCTTAGAATTAGCGTTAAGTTATTATAGAATTTTAATTTAGCTTATTTAGATTTTATTAATAAATACTAAAAAAAATCAGTTTTATCCTTTACGTAATAATTAATACGTAACCCGATATATTTTTTACCGTATTTTGATTTACCCGTTTTAACCTAAACTTTAACAACGTATATTATAAAGTAACTAATTAAATTATATTATATCTAATCCGAAATAAAACGTTAACGTTATAATTTAAAAGCGAACATTCGTTAAATACTTAGAATAACGTCTGTTTTACGAATAATGCGATTAATTAAAAATACTTTTAAATTTACGTTATAAAACTATTTAAAAAAGTAATGAAATAACGGGCGAATAAATGAAATATAATAATTACTTTTATAACAAAAGCGAAATTATTATCTTTTACGTAAATTCTAAAAAAAATATTATTTAATCTTTAATTAATTAAATATCAAAAATTATTTTAAATATTATATTATTAAATATATAATATAATAATTACGAAAAATGATAAAAAAGAATTTAATTAATTGGATTATATACTTTTAAACGATATATTAGCCAATAAATTAATTAAAACCCTATTACGTCAACTATTTAACTACTTTAAAAAACAACTAAAACTAATAAATATTACAAAGCCCTTTAAACGACGGAAAAATACCTTATAATTAATTTTAAAAGAAAATTTATTTAATTAAAAGGATTTAATTACCGAAAAAAAGGTTAAATAAAAAGCTATAACTTTAAAAAATAATAATACGTAACGATTAACGCTATAAATATTTTAAGGCTTTAAAAGGGTATATTAATTAACAAGAGTTATTAAACCTACCTTATATACGGAAAAGCTTCTTTTAATCGGAAGATATATGTTCCATTACTAAGCTATATAAAAGCTGTATACGTACGAGAAATATACGAAAATTAGTCTAATATAACAATATAACTAATATCCCCTATATCTAACAGAAATAACCGTACGTTTTACTTTATTACTATTTATTAAGGTTTTATAGTTAACTATTAATAGAACGGAATAGCGGAAAGGCGACGATATTGTCGCTTTAAAGGACGGTACCGATCCGACCGTTATTCACTGGATTATGTTAATTCGAAACAAATTTTAAGACGAATTTTATAATTACCCGGATAAGCCGAGCTAAATTTAATACGGACGAAAAAAATTCGAAGGTACCGCGTTTAGTCGTATAGGTATTTACCTTTAAAGGGGTAAGGACTTTAATTTATTAAAAAAAAATAACTAGTAGTTTTATAATGCTAATAAAATTTTTAGGAATTAGTTTATTATTTTTTAAAATAAGCTATATAAAACAACCTGGCTCGAAAAAGATTAAAAAGAAAAGTTATATATAATACTTTTTCGAAATTTATAATTATATACGTTAAAAGAAGCAGAAGACGATTCGATCGATTACGCAGAATTCGCCGAAGCCGTCGAATAATTAGCATACGTCTCGAAGAGGAATATTTTTAATTTTAACGCTTGGATTAGAAAAGAAGGACGGACGGTTATTAACGGGAGTTATCGAGGTAGGAAAAGTGGTCGGAATGATTTTATTTATTATAATAGCGTACCTAATAGGAGAAATAAGGATTTAAATGTTTTTAATAAAGATATTTTATCGTTATTTATAACGAGGCGTAATATTATAACCTATTTCTCGATAAAGACGGAAATACGTATATATTACGAATAAAATAAACCGGATTATTTAAGTAAAGATTATCCGATTAAAAACTTTGCAGTTTATCAAGTTAATCCGAAAAACAAACTGTTATTTATAAATAAATTAAAAAACTAAGTTGCCGGAAGAAAGATTTTTGCCCGGCGCCGTATATGTTTGTTATCGGTAAAAGAGTAAGTTTAAATAAGGTGGTTAACAGTAAATTTTTTTAAACCCGATTTTTATTTTAAAGGAAATCTTTATAATGACCAGTTTTATTACGAAGATATACTGAAAAATAAGACGGATAAATTATTTCGGCCTTATTAATAAATGATATTTTCGATAAACGACGATTTCGAAATATGTCGTTTATAAAGGTAAATATAAAACAGGATGTTATCGTAAGTCGAAAATGGTATAAAAAGCAACGGGTTAAGTTTAATTTAGTTATACGGTTATTAAAATGGCTAAATAATGTCTTAGTTAAAACGGTATACCTTTCGAAAAAATATTATCGTAATTATTATATTAAATGTATTTTGTTAAAAAAACTTAAACGATATAAATCCTAACCTATTCGAATATTATTAGGGCCTAAGAATCGTAAGGTACGATAAAACGATAATATCCCGAAAATAAAAAGGAATTTATTTAATAATTTCCGGGTTTAATAAATTCCGTATGAAAAAAACCCGAATGTATTTAGTCCGATTAATCTTAACGTTATCGCGGCCTAGGTTAAGATCGGTATTACCCTGATCGATATAAAACGTTTTTAATATTTTAGGATAAAGTATAAAAGTAATAATTTTTAAACCGGTAAAATTATTATTACTGATATCGATAATGTTATTAATTATATTAGCGCTTTAAACGTTAATAATAAGGATATATAAGCTTTAGTACAACGAAAGTACTTATATTATTTAAAATATTTCGACGGGTTTTTTCCGAAAGTAAACTTTAATAAATTTTTAACTTTTAAACCTAGAGGCGATATATAAATAAAACTTATAAAAAGATTACTAGTACGAGTAGCCCTTTTATATTAATTCCTAATTGAATAATTCGAAATAATAAAAACTTTTATTTTAAAATATTAACGAAAGGGGTTTATCGAACTTTATATAATTCTATATATTTTTCCTATATTATTTATAAAAAAGCTCGGAAATAGCTAAAGGTTTTGCGTGAATTACCGAAAGTTAAATAGCATTATTAACAAGGACATATATTTTTTACCAGTAACCAACGAAACGTTTACCTAGATAATTAAAGCGAAGGTGTTTATCAAGTTAAATATTCCATAAAATTGTTATCGTATTAGGATAGTATTTTAGGCCGAAAAAATAACGGTATTCCGAACCTGGTATAGTACGTATAAATAAAAGGTAAATTTTTTTAAGTTAATAAATATACCTGTAACGTTCTAAGGCTCTATTAATTCCGTATTTGAAAATTTATTAAATATAATTTATATGATTTATATCGATAATATATTAATTTATTCGAAAAAAGAAAAAGATTATTATAAATACGTAAATATTATAACCGAAAGATTTTATACGGCAGATTTATAAAATAATATTAAAAAGATTTAGTACCGAATTAAAAACGTTAAATACTTCGGATTTATTACATAGATTAATAAAATTTGAGTTAATTTTAAAAAAGTTACCGTTATCCTGAATTAATGAAAATTAAGGAATTTAAAAAGTTTAAGACTTTTTTTAAAAGTTCTGCAACTTTTACCGTCGCTTTATTTTAAATTTTAAAAGAATTATACGGCCCATTATTTTATCAATTCACAAAGAAAATTCTAATTTGGCCCTAAAAAACGAGCTTTCTTTAACGAATTAAAAAAAAAATTATTATCCGTACCTATCCCCTATCATTATAACCTTTTCCGGAATATCAAACTAGAAACCGACTTGCCCGACGGTATAATAAGCGCAATATTAAGCCAGTTTTAAAATAATAGATTTTACTATTTTATCGGATATTATTCGAAAACGATAAATAAAACGAAAGCAAATTATCTTATTTAAAATAAGAAAATACCTGTTATTATTTAATTATTAGAGTATTAAATTATTAAACTTATAAATCTTTAATTTCTATTTTTTATTGTTACGAATTACGAAGCCTTAGTATATTTTACTATTAAAAAATTGTTAAAAGCTTATTAAGCTATTTAGTATTAAATATTTTCGGAATATAATTTCAGGATTACGTACCGGCCCGGGAAAGATAATATGGCTATAAATACGTATTATAAAAAAGTAAAAATAGTTTTATAGTTAAAGAAAAATAAAGAAAATATTGCATTTAAGTTTTTATTAATTTCAAAAGAGTAATTAACTAAATAACGATAAAATTTATATTTATTATATATTTATACAGTATAAATATCAATAATATAGTTATTATTCAAAAATAATAAAAGTAGTAAGTACGATTATTATTACGAAAATATAAACTGACCGACGTTATTATACGAGCTAACCGGTAAAAATAAAGAAACGGTAATTTCCGCATTTTAAAATGTTATCTTTATATTATAAAAAAACGGCGACGGTAATTACTTACGTTCGTCTTTAATATATAAAGCACATATTTCCAAAATAACGATATACCCGAGTAAAACGAAGTTAAAAAAATTTTATAAGCTTAATATTTTTAGAAAGAAATGCCGTCCGATATTAAGTAATATTTCTAGAATTGTATAACTTGTAAAAAAAAATAAGGTATTTCGAAATAAAACGTTAGGCCTATTTTATCCGCTTTTTATTTCAAACTGATCTTAGTAATATATTTCCGTAAATAGAAAAGAAATACTGAAGGATATTAAAAAAAGTTCGATAATATTTAAGTATTTTCTTATTACTTTAATAAATAATTATTTTTATTTTTAGGTTTAGAAATAATACGGTTTAAAATTTTGCGAAAAGTTATTACGAATGTATATTTTTTATTTTTAAAATCCGGGAAATTATAATATCGGATCGTAAACTATATTTCGTTTCGTATTTTATAGAAAAAGCGTATAAATAAACGGATATAAAGTAAGAATTATTAATAGTAAGGTACCTTTACATAAATAGTAATATAAAAATTATAAATTAATAAATAAATTAATGTTTAAAATTTTACGATAACTATTTTTAAAACGATTAAAGTAATTATTTTTAACATTAATTTTACTTAAAATACCATATTTTAGAAAAATATAAGATTATTACCTTACTAGGTTATTTTTAAATATATCTCGAAATGATCTTACGATTAAAAAAATTACGGACGAAACCTGATTAATATTCCGATAATACGATTTAATAAAAACCTAATTAAGTGAGTTATGGAAAAGATTTACTAAATATAATAATTAACGCGGAAAAAACTTTAACAAGTATAAGAAAAATACATAATTTAGGTTAATAAAATCCATTAAATACTTAATTACTAACACGTTGGTTTTTTCCTTATTAAACGGATAAAAAGATATTCGTATAAATTTAAGTTATCGAAAATAATAAAAGTTTATAACGTATTTCATGCTAACTGTTTACTAAAAGCCAGTTTTAATCCGTTATTTAATTAAGTATAAAAATTACCGCCTTTAGAATTTTTTTTAATACTTAACAATAAAATATTAACTTTGTTAAAAGTTCCCGACTATATCGAAATAAGTTAAAATATCAAGTTTAATAAACGAGTTACGATACGGATAATAAATAATACTCAATTAAAAGATTTAAAAATATACTAACGACGTTATTACGGTTTTACGAAAAATATCTTAAAATACTAGGACCGCCGGCACGGTTAAATAAATAATTAAAAGCTGCCGAAAAAGATAAAAAAGCAGTAGCCCATAAAGATAACAATACGGCAATTTCTAAGGGCTACAGGAAAATAGGGAGACATAAGCGCCTTTAGCACGTTTCGTAAGGTTGCTTCGGTATTAAGAGGGGGGTAATATGACGGCCGGTCCCATATAGGTCCGATCAGGAACTCGGGCCACGATGGCCCGAGCTTCCGGATGGGACTTTGTCGGAGCTCTTGACGTTAGCGACCTGTTTTGATGTTCCTTCCTTTCTTTGTCAATTATCGTTAGGTTAATGGGTGTATATTAGAATGTCTTGATTCTTCAATTGTGCTCGCCGTGGCACAAACCACCCCTAGGCAATGAAACTCAGGAATAGGGATTAAGGGCATAGTATAGCTTACGATAGGAGGGGATCTTGGGTTGCTTGGTTCTTCCATCCGGTCGTGGGTTCTTATTCCTGCAATTACCCTCCGTTTATAAAGCCATTTAAAAGGCGGCATTTATGCGAACAGAGTTGAAACCAACGCAATCCGCTCCACTGAGCACCCTGGTGGAATGGATTGCGGCATATCCACCGGCCCCTAATATCAGTGGATGGAAATAGCAATTTTCCAAAATGGATGGCCACGCGGTGGACGTATGGACGTCAAAAAGGTACTTCGCGTTATTAGTAATTTATATGGGAGGTTATATACTTTACCGCGTACCCGCGTCGCCCGGTACCGCGTACCGCGTCACCCTGTACCGTGTCGGTTTCCACTTCCGTACCGCCACAGCCCACTTATTATGGCCATCATGGCCATCGTGATAGCTTCAAATAGATTGATGTCCATAATCAACTAAGCCGGATGGATGGATTGCGCACCAAGGTTGCGCAATCGCGTGGCCACGCAGTGGATCACGTTGCATTGCTTTCAACTCTGTATGCGAATCGCCACTTATACTTTATGTATAACGGCTGGGCTAGTTAACATATTATTGCTTAGAGCAGCAGGAGCTCAGTGCTAGAAGCGGAAATGGATATTGGTACGCTTAAGTTTCGTATCAGAGTAACGCGGTATTGCCCTTGTATAGGCTCACACAGGTAAGTACCTTAAGGAGTATGCCTTAGCCCTGATACCTTAGAGCACCGCTGCCCTCACCCTATTTAGCATTGAGTCATTCAGGACAGAAGACACCCTATACAGCCCTTTTTCAGCTATATCGGAGCTCCTTATTCATTCCATTATTACAGGCTCCAGGTTTATATAATTACTTTAATCTACCAGAGTCAGGAGACTTGCTTCTCTAGCTCGTCCCACCCCTTACCCTCGTCCTCGTACCCTGAGCGGGTGGAGGATGTTAAAGTATCATAGATTGTGTTAACCTTGGCGGCAATAAAGTCCAGCTGGAGAGTGTTCCTTTACCTTTCCATGTTTATGTCGCAACTAGGCGCCGGATAGATATCATTTATAGGCCGCAGCACGTCCTGGTAGGCAGCCCGGCAGTTACCCGTACGCAGAGTTATGAGATTTTCCATAACGGAGATTCCTTTAGGGTTCCGCAGCGGGACTTTTAGGGATAGAGTCCGCGCGAGACGGTTGGGTTCGGGTATTATGTGGCGGATACGGTTGAAGTGAGTTGTTTTGCCAGTCGTTTAGGCGATATACCTTACGTTCGGCCTTGGGTATTCCTTTTTGGCTTTGTCGGAACTTTTCCCGTTTTTTATGTTTAAGTTACGTTCGACTTTAATAAGCCTTAGACCGTTCGTCCTTAAGCCGGGTTAGGGCCGCCTGGTTTGCGGTTGTTTTGATTTGTAATAAAAGGTTTTCCATTTGTCGAGTTAGGGCGATATAATCGTTTCGGTTTTTTAGTTCCGCCTGTATTTTAGACGGGAGTAATTGCCGGGGGTTTAAATTTATTTTATTTTATTTTATTTTAATTTTTTTTTTATCGCTGTCCGGAAATTTTACGTAAGGTTGTTTCGAGGCTGTATTCCGAGAAAGCATGCCGTACCGTTAATAGTAGTTAAAAGGTGCAAGTAATGGCTTATAAGGGTTTTTAAATATCTTTATGCGGTAAATTACGTTACCTAGTTTATTAAAGCGCTGTTATTTAATTCGAGGTTATTAATTATACTATTAATTTACCGGATAAGGTAAATGTTTTACCGTTAATCTTAATAAGGATTTTTGTTACGACCTAACAGAGGGGAGACCTCGGAAACGGTCCTAATAGGCCGAAACAGGACCTAAATAAGTTAAGTCACGTAATCGGAAATATTCAGTAGAAATAAAGCTAAGTACCGATAAACATAATAAAGTATTTTTTGTTACTGCTTAATAGTAATTAAGCTAAACAGTAATAAGTTATAATAATTTAAAAAAGATATATATACTTATTAATCCCATAATTTAAATAATACCAGTTTATAATATAATTTAGTTACTTAAAATATTTTTAATATTACCAAACGTATTTAAATTATTTTCGTTATTTAAATTCCCGTAATACGATTATTAACATAAACCGTATAACTTAGTTTAATAATTAGTTAATTAACTTAGCCGTTATACGTTATAAGTTTTTATTTAGTAATATTATTAAATTTTAAGTAATTATTCGAATTGTTAAAATGGTTTTTAGTACCGAAAAAAGTACCGTTAGTTAATAATTTTAAGATAAACTTAAAGAATTAAAGATAAAGGTTTTGCGATTTAAAAAGTTAATTATGAAAAACCTTAATACTTTAAAAGTTAAGGCAAAAAAATCCTAACTTTACGATAAAAAGATTAATATTTAGGGTTTTTTTATTTAAGTACGAATGTATTTACGGTTTTTGGCTCTCGACGACCCAGAAAATAAGATTTTTGCTATTACGGTATTTTTTACCGGGGACGTATTTAATTAGTTCGAATTAACTATAAGGGATTACCTGGAGGACGCGGAAAACGATATGGAAATATTTATTAAGGAACTTTTCGCTAATTATTTTAATTTTGAAGAAAAATTAAAAATCAATTTCGATAACCTTAATAAGGAACGTATTATTGCGCAAAAGATTTTATAATTACGACAAAAAAAATTAACGTTTAAGTATATAATAGAATTCCGAAAATTAATAACTAAGGCGGAATAGGTGGACGAAAAAGATAATACCTTAATTAATATATTATATAAGGGATTAAAAAATAATATTAAAAATAAAGTAATTAAATTAAAACGATTAATCTTTTTGAATAAAAATATTATTAAGGCGGTAAAAATCGACAATCGATAATTCGAAAAAAAAAAGGCTAATATATCTTACGATATAAGTTTAATAAGTTTAATTAAAGAAATAAATATACCCCGTTTTCTACTTCCTATAGGACTTAACCAGGTTTAATGGAAATTGGGATAATTTAGTAACGGAATTAATCCCAGTTTAAATATTATAACTGTAATAAAATAAGATATAAGGCCTTTTAATATAAAGTACCTAAAAAACTTTAACGAAATAACTAAAGTCCCGTATTTAAAAAATAATAATAAAATAATAATAAAAATAACAAAAAATTGATTAATATAATTTAACCATGGTATACGGTAATATAGTGGTATAAGGATTATTTAAGATAAAAAAGCCTTATTAAAAAAATTACTTATTTAGTTTTAATAAAAGAAATAATAACAGAAACGAAATTAATTAATTTATAAAGATGGCTATAAGAATATTATAAATAGAGGGAAAATCTATGCCTAGGAGAATTAAAGCTATACATTAAAATCTACGTTATTTATTACGACAAACCCAAATATTAGTTTTATTAAAAATAAAAAAAAGTAATTTACTAACGTATAATTTAAATATATTAACAAGAGTTAGATTTTAAATAACAAAAAAAAGTTAATAAAAATAATTAATAATGGTATCGATATTTACGATTATTTATAAATAAAAATAAGATCGATTAAAAAATAACTTTATGAAGTTGGTTACCCGGAAAGTTATATTTACAGAAAGATTTTTTTTGTTATTTTAGATAATGCGATTATTAAACGGAAAAAAAATTAATTTAAAGGACGGTAGAAAGATATTATTAACGAACTATTACCGATTTAAAGGATAAAAAAGTAATTAAAGAAAAAATTAAAAGCTTTATTAAAAAAAGTTGATAAGATTCGGAAAACGAGAAAAAATATAATAACTAATAGGAAAACGATAGTTCGTAAACGATATTACTAAACGAAGGAACGATTAAAACCTTTACGGAGTAAATTTACGAATAATTAGATATATAATAATAATTTAAGCAGTTGTAAAAATAAATAACGTAAATGGAAAAATAACTAAAAGAATTTCAAGTATAAAATGATTAGAACGAAAAAACGTTGCGAGAATTTTTATAGACTTTAAAAAAGCAGTGCTACCTATAAAAAAGCCGCAGGTAGGCGAAGGAAAAAAGGTTAAACTATAACACCTTAAAAAGGTTTTAAATATAACGATTGGAGTTATTGGCGGTTATGTTATTATTATACGAATACGAATTAAAAAAAACTAGTATATTGTAATAATGGATTACGGAGTAATAATTGCGAATTATATTAATTTAAAAATAATAAATTAGTTAAGATTATTATAGAAAGAAAAAAGTTACCTTTACGAGGTCGAAAATGCTGAAGGTTAGAAATTCGCTTATAACGACGGATAAGTTAAACGCGAAATTAATTATTTTAAAACCTTTATCGAAAGAAAGAAAAAATTATTAATTTTGATATTATTTCGTTAAACGGATATAATATGATCCTAGGAAAATTATGGTTACGTTAATATAACTCTTTAATTAATTGGGATATAAATTAAGTAAATTTCCGTTTATTTCCCAATATAAAATAGGATATAAATAATATAAGATTTTAATATTCGATTAATAAAGATGATAAATGTAAGTATAAAGATACGATAGAAACTTTATTACTTAAAATAATAAAATATATTTAAAGTAAAAGATATAATAAAAAAATACGGCGCGTTATCGTAAATTTTAAAATACGATTTCGATAAATAAATAACGATTTATAAATACAATCCTAAAAATTATTAGAATGGATGGTAAAAATATTATTATAGTATTATATATATAAAAAGCTTTTTCGAGAAAAGTTTGATACGAAATTATTATAATATAGCGAATGGGATTATAAGATAGTTTTTAAAAATTATAAAACGACCGTTTTTTATTTAATTTATAATTTGAATGAAATAAAGTAATACGTTTTTTGCGATTACTTGGAATATAAATTACGGAAAGGATATATATAACGTTTTAAATCGTTAGTAAGATATTTAATATTTTTCGTTTTACGAAAAAATAAAAAATTACGATTTATTATTAATTATTGATAATTTAACGATATTACCGTTAAGGATAGAATATTATTATTTTTGATTATCGAAATTAAGGATCGATTTTGGGATATTAAATGGTTTACGGCTTTAAATTTGAGAAAAGGGTATAATTAAATCCGAATTAAACCGGGAAACGAATAAAAAATAACTTTTAACATAAAGTACGGATTATTTGAATATTTTATTATGCTTTTCGGATTTACGAACGTACGGGCAACCTTTTAACGGATAATTAATTACGTATTTCGAAAGTATTTTGATATATTTGTTATATGTTATCTCGACGATATCCTTATTTACTTAAGGATAAAAAAGGAATATGTAAAATACGTTTATAAGGTTTTATAAGTTTTATAGGATGTTAACCTTTTGGTTAATACGGAGAAAAGTACCTTTTATATTTAAGAAGTTAAGTACCTAGGATATATTATTATTTTAGGGTATATTAAGATAGATTTTAAAAAGATTACCGTAATCTAGGATTAAAAAATACCTATTAATATTACCGAGGTGTAAGTATTTTTTAAATTCGTTAATTATTACCGATAATTTATACGGTATTTTATTAAAATCGTAATACTATTAACGGAATTTATTAAAAAGAATCGACGATTTGTATAAGTTTTAGTTATAAAAGAAAGCTTTTAATAATTTAAGGACGTTTTTATTAGCGAACTCGTTTTAATAATATATAATCCGAATAAATTAGTAAAGTTTAAGACCGACGCCTTAGATTTTGCTTTAAAAGTAATAGTTTGTTAACGAGATAACGAAGGAAAATTATACCTTATTGCTTTTTATTTTTATAAGTTTTACGGTGTTAAATTTAATTATTTTATTTACGATAAAAAATTTTTAATTATTATTAAAGTTTTTAAGGAATTTAAGTATTACCTTAAAGGAAACCAGCATTAGGTAAAAGTATATACAGATTATAAAAATATTTTTTATTTTGTAATTATAAGGGAGTTAATCGGATAATAATTACGTTACGTAAAGTACTTTTTAAAATTCGATTACGTTATTATTTACTATAAGGGATTAAAAAATGGCAAAGTAGATATTCTTAGTAAACAATTAGATTTGGAAAATCTTAAGGTAAAAATATAACAAACCGTATTCGATAAGATATTAAAAGGATATTTACGATAACGATATATTAATATTATTAAAATGTCTGTACCAAATATATATAAAGAAATATAACGATATCATAATCATTTACCCGAAAATTAAAAAATAAATAAAATATACGTACCGGAAAAGCATTAAGAAAACTTAATATCAAAAATACATAAATATTAATTATATAAATACCTCAGGATTTACAAAACCTTGAAACGTTTACGGCGAATATATTATTTTCCCAGAATAAAATTAATCGTACAGAAAATTATATAACAATATATTATCTATATTAAAACGAAAACCAAACGATATAAACTTTACGGAGAATTATAACTATTACTAATCGCTAAACGACTATAAGATTTAATTGTATTTAATTTTATTACGAAATTTTTATTATTAAAAAACCTAGTTATAAATATATATTATAATACCATTTTTGTAATTGTCAACCGATTTACAAAGTGTTCCTATTTTTTACCTTATAATAAGGATACGGATACCAAGCAAATAGTATATATTTTATTTCGATATATATGCAATATAAATAAATTATTAATAGAAATTATTTTAAATAAAAGTACGACCTTTATTTTAAAGTTTTGGTAGAATTTAATAATATAATTCGGCCTAAATTATAAATTATTAAACGTTTTTAAATTATAAATAAATAAACAAACGGAAAGAACTAATTAGACGCTAGAAACGTACTTACGATACTATATTAATTATAAATAAAATAACTGGGTTAAAAAATTACCTATCGTATAATTAGCTTATAATGCTAATTATTATAATAATATTAAAATAACTTCAGTATTTGTTAATTTTAGTTTTACCCCAGAAATTTATAAAGAAATACGAAAAAAAGGATTAATTAATATTAAAGTAATCCTTATTTTAAAATAATTTAAGTAATTATATTAAAAAATAAAAATAAAATTCCAATTTATACGCAATTAAATAAATAAGTATTATAATTAGAAAAGGTTAAAAAAATTAATTTTCTTAAAAGGGGACATGGTTTTCCTAGTTATTAAAAACATTAAAACGAAACGACCAAACTAAAAACTCGATTTTAAATATATCGGCCCGTACGAAGTTGTTAAAAGAATTTTAGAAAATAATTATTAACTAAAATTTTTACCTAAGGTTAAACTTTATCTAATTTTTTATATTTTTTTTATTCGAATTAATAATAAATATTATCATGGTATATACAGCATAAAATAACGTAAAGGCAAAAAAAGAAAAAAAGATATATAAAGTTGAAAAAATACTTAATATACAAAAAAAAAAGGATTTATTTAATACTTAATTAAATGGAAAAATTACCCAAATTCCGAAAATATTTAGGAATCCGTTAAGAATTTTATTAACGCCTAACGCCTGTTAAAAAAATTTTACTAATAACGCCGGAACCGTCGGGGTTGAAAACGCCTTAATTTACGCTATTTAAGGACGGCCAGCCGGTTGTCTTAAGGATAGATGTTACGACCTAACAGAGGGGAAACTCGGAAACGGTCCTAGCGGACCGAAACAGGACCTAAATAAGTCAAGTTACGTAATTTGGATTTTTTTTGTTCTTAAGATCCAACTAAATCTATATAGATCCAATACCGTTTAGATCTAAAAAAACGACAAAATCCATAAGAAATCCAGGTTTTCATAAAAGGATATATACGCTTATTAATCCTATAATTTAGATATTATCAGTTTGTAATATAACTTAATTACCCAAAATACCTTTAATATTACCAAACGTAATTAAATTACTTTCGTTACTTAGGTTCCTATAATACGATTATTAACATAAACCGTATGATTTGGTTTAATAATTAATTAACTAGCTTAACCGTTATACGTTACAAGCTTTTATTTAATAGTATTATTAAACTTTAAGCAATTACTTAAATTATCAAAATGGCCTTTAATACCGAAAAAACTATTACTAACTAATAGTTCCAGAACAAACTTAAGGAGTTAAAAGCAGAAGTTTAGCAACTTAAAAAAATAACAAAAAAAAACTTTAATATTTCGAAAATTAAAACTAAGAAATTTTAACCTTACGATAGAAAAATTGACGTTTAAAGTTTCCTTATTTAGGTACGAATATATTTACGGTTTTTAACTTTTAATAATTTAAAAAACATAATTTTTACTATTACGGTATTTCTTATTGGGGATATATTTAACTAATTCGAATTAACTATAAGGGATTATTTAGGAAAAGCAGAAAACGATATAGAAATATTTACCAAAAAATTTTTTGCTAATTATTCCAACTTTAAGGAAAAACTGAAAAATAATTTCGATAATTTTAATAAGAAACGTATTGCCGTATAGAAAATTCTGTAATTACGACAGAAAAAACCAGCGTTTAAGTACGCAGTAAAGTTCCGAAACCTGATAACTAAAACGGGATAAATGAACGAAAAAAACAATACCTTAATTAACGTATTTTATAAGGGATTAAAGGATGACATTAAAAATAAAATGATTAAGCTAAAATAACTAACTTCCCTAAGCAAATATATTACCGAAATAATGAAAATCGACAACCGACAGTTCGAAAAACAATAAGAAAAAAAAGGATAGTACGTCCTATGGTATAAATTTAACAAAATTAACTAAGGAAATGGGCGTATTATATTTTTTATTACTTACGGAATTTAACCAGGCCTTATAAAAATCGGGGCGGTTCGGTAGCAAAATTAATTTTAGTTTAAATATTATAATTGCGGTAAAATAAAATATAAGGCCTTTTAGTACAAAACATTTAAAAAACTTCGGCAAAATAACTGGACCCCTGTATTCGAAGGACGATAATAAGACGATAAGAAGGATAATAAAAGGTTAATTAACATAATTTAACTACGATATACGGTGGCGCAATAGCACAAAAACCATTTAAGATAAAAAGCCTTTACTAAAAAAAAATTTTTTACCCAATCCCAGTAAAAAAAACAACAAAAAAAACAAATTTAATTAATTTTAGAAAAATAGCTGCAAAAACATTATAAATAAAGGGAAAATTTATACCTAAAAGAACCGGAACGATATACAAAAATTTACGCCGTTTATTATAACAAACCTAGATATTAATTTTACCAAAAATAAAAAAAAACAATTTATTAACGTATAATTTAAATATACCAATAAGGATTTAACTTTAAACGATAAAAAAAAGTTAACAAAAATAATTAACAATAATATCGACATTTACGATTATTCGTAAACCAAAACGAAATCGATTAGAAAGTAATTTTATAAAGCTGGCCGCTTAAAAAGTTATACCTACAAAAAAACCCCTTTTACTATTTCGGATAGTATAACCATTAAACAAAAAAAGAATTAATTTAAAAAACAATAAAAAAATACTATTAGCGAACCATTACCGATTTAAGCATCCAGCTAGCCTTTACCATTAATCCAGAAAATAAAAAGGTAATTAAAGAAAAAATCAAGAGTTTTACTAAGGAAAAATAGTAGGATTCGGAAAACGAAAAGGAATACGGCAATTAATAGGAAAATAATAGTTCATAAACGATATTACTAAACGAAAAAACAATTAAAACCCTTACAAAGCAAACCTACGAACTATTAAATATACGACAGCAGTTTAAGCAGTTACAAAAACAAATAACGCAAATAAAAAAGTAACTAAAAGAACTTTAAGCACAGAATAATCGGAATAAAGAGACGTTACGAAAGCTCTTACGGACCCTAAAAAAGTAACGCCACCTGTAAAAAAGCCGCAGGTAAGCAAAAAAAAGGAGGTTAAACCGCAACATTTTAAAAAGGCTCTAAATACAACGATCGGAACCACTGGCGACAGCACCATTATTATATAAGTATAAATCAAGAAAAACTGGTATACCGCAATAATAAACTGCAAAATAACAACTGTAAACTATATTAGCCCAAAGATAATAAATCAATTAAGGCTATTATAGAAAAAGAAAAGTTACCTTTATAAAATCGAAAACGCCGAAAGCCAAAGATTTACTTATGACAACGGATAAGTCAAACGCGAAATTAATCACCTTAAAACCTTTGTAAAAAGGAAAAAACAAATTATTAATTTCAACGTTATCTTATTAAATAAATACGATATAATCCTAGGAAAATTATAGTTACGTCAATATAACCCATTAATCGATTAAAAAACTAATTAAGTAAATTTTCGCTCGTTTCTTAATACGGAACAAAATATAAATAATATAAGATCTTAATATTCGATCGGTAAAAACGACAAATGTAAATATAAAAATACGATAGAAATTTTATTACCTAAAAGGATAAAATATATTTAAAACAAAAGGCATAATAGAAAAATACGGCGCGTTATTACGAATCTTAAAGTACGATTTTAATAAATAAACGACGACCTACAAACATAACTTAAAAAACTACCAAAATAAATAACAAAAATACCACCACGGTATTACAAATATAAAAAACTTTTTTAAGAAAAGCTTAATACGAAATTATTATAACATAACAAATAAAATCATAAAATAATTCTTAAAAACGGCAAAATAATTACTTTTTATCCTATTTACAACTTAAACGAAACAAAATTATACGCTTTTCGCAATTATCTAAAAAATAAACTACGAAAAAAACATATACAACATTCCAAATTATCGGCAAGGTACCTAATATTTTTCATACCTCGAAAAAACGGAAAACTACGATTTATTATTAATTACCGACAACTTAATAATATCACCGTTAAAAATAAAATACCATTACCTTTAATTATTAAAATCAAAAACCGATTACGAAATACTAAATAGTTTACAACCTTAAACTTACGAAAAAAATACAACCAAATTCGAATTAAACTAGGAAACGAATAAAAAACAACCTTCAAAACGAAATATAACTTATTCGAATACCTCGTTATATTTTTCGGATTTACAAACGTATTAGCAACTTTTTAACAAATAATTAACTATATATTCCGAAAATACCTTAACATCTTTATTATATATTACCTCGACGACATCCTTATTTACTTAAAAACAGAAAAAAAACATACAAAATACGTTTATAAGGTTCTACAAACGTTACAAAATACCAACCTTTTAATTAACGCAAAAAAAAATACTTTCCATACATAGGAAATAAAATACTTAAAACATATCATCACCCCAGGATACATCAAAATAAACCCCAAAAAAATCTCTGCGATTAAAAACTAAAAAACACCTACCAATATCACAAAAATACAAACATTCCTTAAACTTACCAATTACTACCGACAATTTATACAACATTTCAGCAAAATTACAATACCATTAACAGAACTCATTAAGAAAAATCGACGATTCGTATAAGCCCCAGCTATAAAAAAAACCTTTCAACAGCTCAAAAATACCCTTACTAATAAACCTATCTTAATAATATACAACCCAAACAAACCAATAAAACTTAAAACCGATATTTTAGACTTTACTTTAAAAGTAATAATTTACCAACGAAATAATAAAAAAAAACTACACCCTATCGCTTTTTACTCTTATAAGCTACATAATACCGAATTTAATTACCCTATCTACAATAAAAAATTCCTAACCATTATCAAAACCTTTAAAAAATTTAGGCATTACTTCAAAAAAAACTAACACCAAATAAAAATATATACAAACCATAAAAACATTTTTTATTTCGCAACTACAAAAAAACTAATCGGACGATAATTACGCTACGCAAAATATCTCTCAAAATTCGATTACGTCATTATCTATCGCAAAAGATCGGAAAACAATAAAATAAACGCTTTCAGCAAACGACCAAACCTAAAAAATCCTAAAGTAAAAATACAACAAACCGTATTCAACTAAACGCCAGAAAAACACCTATAACAACAACATATCAACACCATCAGAATATCTACACCAAACATACATAAAAAAATACAACGGTATTATAACAACTTACCCGAAAATTAAAAAATAAATAAAATCTATATACCAAAAAAACACCAAAAAAACCTAACACGAAAAATACATAAACATTAACTATACGGACATCCAAAAATCTACAAAACCCTAAAACACTTACGACAAACATATTATTTCCCTAAAATAAAATCAACCGTATAAAAAATCATACAACAATATAATATCTATATTAAAATAAAAACCAGACGATATAAACCTTACGGAAAACTGCAACCATTACCAGTTACTAAATAACCATAAAACTTAATTACGTTTAACTTCATCACGAAACTTCCCTTATCAAAAAACCCAGTTACAAATATATACTATAACAGTATTTTTGTAATCGTCGACCGATTCATAAAATTTTCCTATTTCCTACCCTACAATAAAAACATAAATACCGAATAAATAACATACATTTTCTTCCGACATATCTGCAGTATATACGGATTACCAATAAAAATTATTTTAAATAAAAACATAACCTTTACTTTAAAATTTTAACAAAATTTAATAATATAACTTGGCTTAAACTACAAATTATCAAACGCTTTCAAATTATAAATAAACAAATAAATAAAAAAAACCAACCAAACCCTAAAAACGTACTTACGATACTATATCAACTACGAACAAAACAACTAGGTTAAAAAACTACCTATTACATAATTAACCTACAACACCAGCTACTATAACAATATCAAAACAACTTCAGCAGTTACCAACTTTAATTTCACCCCGGAAATTTACAAAGAAATATAAAAAAAAGAATTAGTTAACGTTAAAACAATCCTCACCTTAAAACAACTTAAGCAATTACATTAAAAAATAAAAACAAAACTTTAATTCGTATGCAAACAAATAAATAAATACTACAACCAGAAAAAATTAAAAGGACTAACCTTTTCGGAAGGAAAAATGGTCTATTTAACCACCAAAAATATCAAAACCAAACGCCTAAATTAAAAACTTAATTTTAAATATATCGGCCCATATAAAATCGTTAAGAAAATCTTAAAAAACAACTATTAATTAAAGTTATTACCTAAAGTCAAACTTTATCCAGTTTTTTATATTTCCTTATTCGAATTAACAGTAAATACTATCAAAGTACATATAATACAAAATAACGAGGTAAAAAAAAAAAAAAAATATACGAAATTAAAAAGATACTTAATATACGAAAAAAAAAGGACTTACCTAATACTTAATTAAATAGAAAAACCACTTAAATTCCGAAAACACTTAAGAACCCGCTAAAAATCTTATCGGCGCCCAGCACCTGCTAAAAAACTTTCATTAACAACGTCGAGACCATTAAAGTTAAAGATATTCCAGTCCACGTTATCCAAAAACGGCCAATCGAACGTCTTAGGAATAAACTAATCGTTTTAAACAGAAACTTAAATAAAAAACAACGCATTTACCTTTAACCGTTCCTAATTCTCTAACTTATCCATAAATTAAAAACCACAACTAATAATTTTTACCTCCTAAACGTAAAAAAACTACTTTTAACAACGAAAACGAAAAAAACGACCAATAATCTTATTAATATCACGTTATTTACGTATAAGATCCTTTTTCAACTCTTACTAAAAACGCAATAAGGTTTCCTCTACTACGGCCTCCTTACGGTCTAAACGGTTTTTCTTTTTTCTAATGCAACGAAAAAAATCAAAAGAAATACCGGACCTATTACAATAACGACGATACTTAACGCACTTGCTACAACGATAAATCTCCTTAATTATTTAATATTTCAACCCTTTTTCAGAATATAATGTATACGGTATTACTTTAAAACTAAATTTAATAATATAAATAACCAAAAATTTAAGGCTTTCCTTTTAATTCGGACGATTACGGAATTTACGATTAACAATACGATTACCTATAATAAAGGATTAACTTACTAAAAAAAATCTTTAAAAACAAAAATCCTAAAAAAAGGGACATCGTATTACGACCTAACAAAAAGGAAATTCGGAAACGGTTTTAATAAACCGAAACAGGACCTAAATAAATCAAATCACGTAATTTGGATCTCTTCTATTTTTAAAATCCAACTAAATCCATATAAATCCAATACCGTTTAAATCTAAGAAAACGACAAAATCCATAAAAAATCCAGGTTTTTATAAAAAAATATATACGCTTATTAATCCCATAATTTAGATATTATCAATTTGCAATACAACTTAATTACTTAAAACACTTTTAATATTACCAGACGTAACTAAGTTACCTTCGTTACTTAGGTTCCTACAATACGACTACCAACATAAACCGTACGACTTAGTTTAATAATTAGTTAACTAGCCTAGCCGTTACAATAAATCAATTGTTTAAACCAGAGACTTAAATAACGGCTAATACGTTCGCCGCCTTTAATTGTTCTTGTTTTTCTAGTTTTTTTAAGGATTGTAATTCCTACTATACCATTTTTATACTTTTAAAATAAAGGAAGGCCTTTTGTTTACGCAATCGGATTAATTGCGTAATAGCTTTATTTATTTTTTACTAATAACGTTTTATTTCCTTTTAATAGCGTTTTTGAAGTTTTAGGAAACGTTTTTCTATAAGCATTTCCTTTTTTTTTAACCGTTAATTTTTTGCGCGAATGTTTTTTAAAGACGAAAAAGAAACGTGATTTCCGTTATAAGGATAATTACGCTGGATATAGGCCTTATATTTAAAAACATTTTTCATTATTTTACATTTTTAATTTTTGTTAAAATATAAGGAATAAGGTATTATCTTGAAATTAAACTCGTTAAAAATTAAAAGAAAATTTTTGCGACAAGCGGTAAAAGAAAAAGTTGGTTTGGATAATTTAATAATACGATTAAATATGTTAAAAGTTAAAAAAAAGAGGTTTATCTAAAAAGGTTAATTTTAAAGATAAGATCCTAAAAAAGAAAAAGATCGTGTTACGATTTAACGAAAGGGAAATTTCGGAAACAGTTCCAGTAAGCCGAAATAGGACCTAAGTAGGTTAAATTACATAATCGGAGGTGTTTAGTAAAAATAAAGCTAAATACCGATAAATATAATAGAGCATTTTTTATTATTACTTAATAACAATTAAGCTAAGTAGTAATAAACTATAGTAATTTAGGAAGGATATATATATTTATTAGTCCTATAATCCAGATAGTACCAGTTTGTAATATAACTTGGTTACCTAAAATACCTTTGGTATTACTAGATATAACTAAGTTATTTTCGTTATTTAGATTTTCGTAATACGATTGTTAACATAAACCGTACGACTTGGTTTAATAGTTAGTTAACTAACCTAGCCGTTACAATTTTACGGCGTATAGTATATATTACTAAGCCGTTAGTAAATCCCCTCCGTTTCGTTTATTACGAAATTTGATTTTTTATGATTTATTATTTTTGGTGTTATTTTTAAGTCTATTTTCGAATTATTCTAGAAAACCGGGCTTGTTTAATATATTATCCGCCCAGTTTAAGAAGTTTTTCCTTTTTTTCCGAAATGATATTAAAGATATCCTCGATAGTTTGCTAATCGCGGAACGCCCGAGCTAGAATGATGTTAACAAGCTAGTGGAGCATATGTTGTGGTAAGCTATCTAGACCTTCGAGCCTCTCGGCCAGCGGATGCTCTGGGTCTGGGCGTCGATAAATGCTGTGTACGTAGGAGAAGGTTGCATAACTTATTGTTCATAATTTAGGCCTTTGCAGATTTTCTTTTTAAAGTCCAGCTTAATATCTAGCTACCCGTTTTTTTATCTAATAAGGTAGATAAGACTTTATTTATAAGTTAACTTTAAGTATTTGTTTTTCGTTTTATTTAATTAATTTTTATTTGATATTCGTTTTATATATTTTTCGAAGTTTCGTAAAGGTAAAATAATAGTTGTTTAGTAGATTAGTTATATTTGCGCGGTTTCCTTTATGCTTGTAATTATAAAGGTCGTTAAATTAATAATAAAGTTGTAGATTAATATAGTTCTTTATTATTAAAAAAGTAGGCGTTTTTTTTCTTTAAACAGGCCGATTTTTTCGGCCAGTTCGCTTTCGATATATTTTCGCCCGTTAGTATCGAAACCGCGTAATAGTACTTTAATATCGTAATAGGGTTAATTAGTATTTACCGGTATTATTAATTTTTTAACCTTATTAAGAATATTAATATATATTTTCCGTTTCTATATATAATAAACCTTCGTATTTTATTTCTTATATTAAACGTAATTATCTTTTTCTTTTTCTTTTTATTCCAGTTAACCTTAGTTTTAAACCTAGCTTTAATTCCGCGGCCGATTGTTACGACCCAACGGAGGGGAGGCCTCGGAAACGGTCTCAGTGGACCGAAACAGGGCCCAAGTGGGTCAAGTCACGTGATTAGATCACCGACTCACGGAAGGTAAGCCAGTGAGCTGGATTACCGACTTACGGAAGGTAAGCCAGTAAGCTGGATCACCGACTTACGGAAGGTGAACTAGTAAACTGGAAAGGATATATACGCTCGTTATTCCGTAATTTAAATAATATCAGCTTGTAATACAACTTGGTTACCTAAGACGCCCTTGGTATTACCAGACGTAACTAAGTTATCTTTATTGCTTAAATCCCGCAATACGACTGCCAACATAAACCGTATGACTTGGTTTAATAGTTAGTTAACTAGCCTAGCCGTTACACCGATAACCTCGGCAAAATGTTTTATTATTCGTATATTATATAGATTTTATCTATAAAACTTAGTTAAATAATTATAAAAAAGTTAATAATTATTCCTAATCGGAATATAATATACGTACGCGTTTTATATCTCTATTTCTCGAACATAAACTTTCTTATTATTTAGCTTTAGGTTTTTTCGGACCGGATACGGGTTAATATTAAATAAATTTATTAAGAGCCTATCGAGAAGTACTGCCTTAATTATTCCGCATCCGTATAACGATAACTCCGTATTGCTTTATATTATATTAAAAAGGGATATAAGGGGTATAAAAATAAAAAGATAAGGAAAATATTAAATTATAACGTTTATAAACTAAATATATATAACAAAAATAGATATATACGAAAGGATAAAAAGATAACAACCGGGGCGTACGGGTAAGAGTTATTTTTATAAACTTTAAAAAAACTAAAGAAAAAGAAATAGGAAAACGATAATACAGGGATAAAGCTATGTTATAGGACGTTATTATTTTAACCAGAGAGTTTTTTGCGGCTGCCTTATATTCGGGGAGATTATTTTAAAACCACTTAGTTATAGTTAAAGCTATCTAGACAGTACTAAGGCGAGGGAATGGGTACCCGTAAGTTACCTATTTCTACCTATGCTAAATTTAAGTAACTTTTAAATAACTACAGTTTTTCTTTAAAATTTAAACTAAAATCGGAAAGTTTTAAAAATATAAATATTATTATAATAATTATTAATATAAATATCTACATATATAATAAAGAGATTAAACGTATTTATTAACTACAGAGTTCCCGTTTATATAGCAACTTTTACGGCACTTAGAATAAGTTAAACTTATAAAGCCTTCTTACTTACGCCAAAATTTAAAGTAATTTTTATAGAATATATATATTGCTGTTTAGTTAGCTATTTTTCATATTTATATTCGGAGGGTATATACGGTAACTTTTTAATTTTATTAAGTATATTTTCGGTAAGTGATAAATATATAAACTTTTTCGATAACGTTAACCCTTTTAGAACTCCACGTGATTAAATAATTGTCGATATAGCAGGTAGTAATAGTTATGTTAGATATAATCGGAATAAATAATTTAAAACTCTTTAAGTTAACCTTTTAAAAAGCGAAAACGGCTATAACTTACGCATCCGTAATTTATAAAAACCTATTAAATCTAGCTAAACCTCTTTTTTACATCTTCGAAATCGCTTTAGTAACGGTTATAATAACGATTATTCTTTATAAGGTATGTATATACTTATAGACGCTTAATTCGGCTACCTTTAACAGTTAACTCGCCGTTTCCGATATGTATATATAATCGCTTAAGTCTTTTTTAGCAACTACTTTAACTATATAAAATAATTACGCAGTTTAATACGAAGCATCTCGATAAATATATAAAAAGCAAGTAACTATAAGATAAGTTAATAAAAATAGGTTATTAGGTATAATAATCGAATAGAAAGGAAGAAAATTAAGTAAAAGTAGTTAAGAAGTAATGGGAATCGTAAAAATGTGGACTTAATACTTATACCTTGATATCAGGAATGTCACGGCACACACTGTGCGGCTGATCTAAGCTACCAAACCGCCACCAATACGCTATATATATAGAGGTGCTTCGCACCTCCTAGATAGATTCTCCTTTCCTTTCTTTGTGCAACAACAGAATACTTTACCCAGCCCCAAGAGACGATCAGCGCCGTGACAAGGAACTTATATCTAAGCGGCCTCCTTTTCGAATCCTGGTGGCCTTTAGAAAAACTGCCTTGCAAATCACCTTGGCTTCTAACGTTCGCTAACCTATCAAAGTCAACACAAAGGCCAGAATATCCGACAAAAGTTGCCCCTTAACCCCTCTCGAAGAATACTGGCGTATCAAACGCTTAAACGGTACCAACCCTAAGGCGCGTAAAACTTGCTCTCAGGTATACGAAGGCCTAACAGAGCTTACTAGGCCATGTTTAAAAAAGGCGGAGGGCCGGCTGAGAATAATAGGTTTCAGATAACCACTAAACCGGGGCAAGGATCGTAAAAATCCATTTGGCTTTAATAATTGGCGCTAGGCTAGGGCAAAGCCTAGATGCATAATAACAATCTAATAGTATCAAGGCTTAGACAGCCTTTACACGTTTGGGAAGTATAGTCAAGACTTAGTGGACGGCATTTAAACCGGCTAAAGGATTAGGTCCCTAAGCCACCACCGAAGGCACTGACTTTCTTTCTAGGTAACAAACGTCTAACCCTTATCCTCATCAGCCCGTTCTCTGTCGAACCAGGCCTTCAGGAGGCGACATAGTCTCCTACGCCTCACTAACCTAATACGTCTCGAACCCTCCCTTGTCTAGAAGATCGATAGGAGACTGGGGCTGAAGACTGCGGCTCACGATAGTAAGGCGTCTCGAGAAAGTAGGCCTTGAACATTAAATAAATAGGGAAATCATTAGACGTTCACTATACCCCATACCTAAATCCCACAGGAATCATTGGAGCCTTGGTCTCCAACTCCAACGAGTATGCCTTGTCTAAAGAAGGATGGCAGGGCAGCTCTTACGGTACCTATATACCCCTAGGAACGGGCCCAGATCGATTGTTTCGTAATATTTAGCATCTTTGCTCAAATTAGATCCCGGAAATTGACGCCCGAAAGGCGTAAAGGGTGGATCCCCTGATATTATGGGAACAGGCTAAATCCATCAACCGCGAAAGCTTATTATTCTCTCATGAAACATCGGCATATCCAACCATAACGCCCTATAAGATTAGAATTAGGAATAGTAAGCGCTATAAGCCAGGCCTAAACGGCTAAAATATTATGGGCTAGGTTTAATAACGTAACCGTAATTATAATTTTATCTTTCGAATTTTTAAAAATATAACTAGATTTAACATATTAAAATACCTTTACGGAATTAAATAAACTTTTAGTTAATAAACGACAAAGTCGCTATTAGCCGACCCGAAAGTTTATCTATTATTTTAAAACATACTTATTAAAATTAATAAAATACTAGTTTAACCGTTATAGTTCGCTAAAGCTTGATTAATATCTTAACTTTTCGATAAGAAAAGATATATAACTAAAGAGATTTTTAAAAAATATTTTTTAAAGCCTTATGATATACTTTAAGTAATTATTAAGAGCTTAAATATTATTAAGCTTAATAGTAAATAAACTTAACTATTAAGAAACTTATTTTATTTTATTATATTTAATATTTTAAATATAATACGGTAATCTGATAATTAATATTAATTTATTCGAAAAACATCGTTAGAATAATAAATTAAACTAAACTAGGGATAATTAGCTTTTTTACCGGTATTATTAAATATACTTTATAGGGTAAATATTAACGGGTCCGTATTTAAATTTAGCTATACGGGCGCAATTTACCGTTTTGGAAATAATACGCGATTATTTTTATTTTAACGTTATAGTTGTTTTCTTTTATTAATAATCGATACTTTATTATAAATCGTATTTATTATAGTTTAAAATTCTTCCTAGAGGAGACGTAACCGTGGAACTAAATTAAATAAATAGATAAATTGTGTTATTAGTTGCTAAGCTTTACCAAGCCCTAACCTTTTTACAAATTGCCCTATTATATAAGCCCTTATCGACGACCATTCTTAACCGAATTCTGGACGGTTTTCGCAATTCGGAATAGCCGGATAAATTATCGTTCGTAATTCTTCAGTTTATATCGAATTAAAAATTAAATTTCGAAATTCTTAAGCCTTTTACCGCTTATATTTAATTTTTTTAATAATTTCTTTTTACGGTCGATATTTTTTATTATAAGGTTATTTAATTTTTAATTATTTTTATTTATATAAATTAAATCATGTTTAAGAATGTTAGATATTCAGACTAATTGTTAGCTCTACTAAGCTACGAACCCCGTAGGTTATATCAGCAACTGTTATTAGACAGTTTCTTATTAGGATTTATATGGGATCCTATCCTAACTTAATTTTCTTAGTTACAAAGGGTTATATTCTTACAATTACTCCCTTCTCCGAAGGCCTTAGTTTTTAAGGCCACCGCATTACCTTCCCGTACGACCGGATTTTTATACAGGATTTTTTTACCTAATAATAACTACCCGTACTTGGCTAAGTTTAACAATAACGTTTTTGGTTAAGCTTTATTTAATTAAGGCCAGGGAAAAGAGCCTTATTATAATTTCCTTACAAATTAAGGCAGTATAATACGTATAAAAACAAAAGGTTTAAGGCGCGATTTTTATAATTTCCGACCGTTTTATTTTTGGTTTTATCGCCTTACTTTTTAACGGTATAACATTTTCATACGCGTTTTTTTTGCGCGATTTTAAATTTATTTATTTGGCTTTTTCTGACCGTTTATTCGGTTTTTTAACCCTTTAGATATTTTAGTACGTATATATTTTTGGTACGACTTAATATATAACAGGGGTAATTAATTCTATAATACCCCCGTAACAAATAATTAATCTTTTTTAAAAAAGTATGCCCTCCGATGGAATTAAACTATTAACCTGTCGGGCGTCGAATAAGTCGCTGATATAATTATCAGATATTTAGACCAATTGTTAACTTTATTAAGCTACGAACCTTATAAGTCGTATTAGCAACTGTTATTAAACAGTTTCTTATTAGAATTTATATGGGGTCCTGTCCTAGCCTAGTTTTCTTAGCTACAGGGGGCTATATTCTTATAAAGGATTAAAAGTAAAATCCGATTTTTTTTAAAAAGGTTAGTTGGATCGACGGAGGTATCGATATTTTTAGTTTATCCCAGAGCTTTATTAAGCTTAGGAATTTTGAAAAAAACGTTTTCCGTAGAGATTTTATAGTTACGGAGTACCGGTATTTTGTAATGGGAATTGCCCGGTATATCGTAAGATCGATCGAGGTTGAAGTCGTGGGACTGGCAAAGGGTTATAAAGCAGCTATCTTATACGGACTTAAGGTTTACCGCGAAAAGTTTAATATCTCCTAAGTTATTATCTGTAAGGCACTTTGTATAAGGCTTATTAAATCGAAAAGTTAAAGGGTATAAGGTTTATTAAAATCGAAACTTATTAATATTACGTAATAATTAATTTCGGGATAAGGTTTTTCGTAATTAAGGCGTATAATTTAATATTACCGTAAAAATTATTTATAATTACTATATTCGAAAATATTAGGTAAAGTATTTATTATATTAATTATTAATATAATTATTTTGTATTTTTAACTTAGCCTAGATAATATAACTTAAATTTCATAACCTTTTATTATAGTTTAAAAAAATTTATATAATAATATTAATACTTAAAACTTATATTTTATTATATAACCTTAATTTTCCTTAAATTTAAGGTTTTATAACGTAACGGCTATAAAATAACCTTATTTAACGGTACCGTTTAATTTTTATAGGGGTAAGGGTTACGTAAGGAAAGTTTATTTTATAAGTCGCGCGTAATATAAAGGATGCCATTTTTGGATTTAAAAACCTCTAGTCTTAGAGGCTTCTATACTAAGTAGGCATCATTTATACGCAAACTCCTATAACCGTTACTCCTATAGGCCTTCACCAGACTTCGTAATCTCTTTGGCAGTGGTAAGGACCCGCAACAGCCTGCCCACAAGCGTAGCAGAAATACCGGCCGCACCGATACCCGTGTTGAAAAGCAATGTTGGCTTCCTAGACGTCGAATGGCAACGAGTGCAGCACGCAGTATAGTAAGAGAGGAGCCACCCACCGAAATTACCCACGGCCTACGGGTACCCGTAAGTCCTTCCGCTAAGGACCTATAGGTACTTAATAAGTTATGCTAAGGATATATTAAAACCTATTACTATATAAAACTTTTAAAAAAAACACTAAAAAAACATTTTAAATAAGTAAATTAAATATATAAATAACTTAAATAAGTTTTAATACCTTTTAATAATAAATTTAAATAATTAATAATAATATTTTAAAATTATTTAATTTTAATGAATTTATTATTATATAAAATTATTAAATTTAAGCTATATTATTTAAGCTAAGTTAAATATACGAAATAATTATATTAATAATTAATAAAATAACTATCTATAGTTTTTACGATTACGATAGATTATATACCTCGGTTTTTAATAGCTTAAATAATATAATTTATTAAATTATTAAATTAAATTATACGGTTATATCTTCTTTAATACGAAAAGTTTATTATTATAAATATTTTTTATAAATATATATATTATAACGTACTATATAAGCAAACTGGTATAAAATATTAAATAGCTATAAGCTAAAATAAGGTAATTACCGACCAATCTTAAAACGGATTCTAAAAAGTAAATGTATTAAGTTACTTCCATTTAACGTCTCCTACTAACGCCAGATAGTATATTTATATAAGTAAGTAAGTTGGCGGCTGGTCGGTTACCAGCCGCAGCCCCGTAAACTTTATATTTTTATAATTACTCCTTTTTTTTAAATTGTTAATCCCTAATAGTATTATTATTAATTTAACATATTATAATCGCAAATTCGGTTACGTATATTTATTAAAGGTTCTCCGTTTATAAGTACATAAATTATATTATATTATAAATAGTTACCGTAATAATTAATACGTACCTTATTAGGTAACTTATTATACTCCGCCCGGTTTCTTACTTTAATCCGTTTTTTAATCCTGTTTTATTTACCTTTTTCCTTTTTTCTCTTTACGCCCTTATCTCCGTTTTCTTTATATACGCGTTCCGTTTAATTTCCCTTTTTTTTGCATTTCCTATTTCTTTTTTCCGTTTAGTTTTTGTACGTTTTCCGGTTTATTTCCGTTTATCATGTTTATTTCCCGTAAATAATTTTACGAAAAGTAATATTTCGATACCGACGAAAATTAAGAGTTTTTTAAGCGTTACCTTTTTAACGTTAACGATATATCGGATATTAGTTGTATTACGGGCGGTAATAAGCCGTATTATGTTTACGTAATATAACGTTATTTCGATTACTATACGGTTTATGTTTAGGTTCCGAACGCTTTAAATTACGTTATAATTAATTATTATTATAAAACTTTTCGTACGGTAAATGTTTATTTTTAATATTATTAATATTATTGTTTAATTTCCGTTTAGATTTCGGTTATCCTTAAAGGTACTGCTTAAATTATCGTTTATTTCGCCGTCGAAAACTAGGAGTTGATCGGCGAGTTTAAAACGGTTCGTATTGCTAGTACCCAGGCTAAGCGCGACGACGTATTTGCGATCGGTCGCCGATTCGATATTTTTCGTAAAGTTAAGTTCGTTTTTAAAGCAGTTATTAATAAAAAAAATCGTTTTTTTAATATTTCGGAAATAGATTTTTAATTGTCCGTTATAATTACGGAAATCCAGTTTTAGCGTTATTTTATGGATTTATAAACTTAAATTATATTTATAAGCTGCCCGATTTTTTTTTTATTGTTTTATAATTAATTTCCGATTAGGCGTAATTTTATAATAAGCTTATAAACAAAAAAATTTTCGAAAATCGTTACGTTACCGTATTCCTTATTTACGAATATTTTCCGTCCGTTTTCCGGCGTTTCGATAAAACCTTGATATTTATTAATATTTACAATTAAAAAAAGCTTTTAACCGGTAAGGCCGTTATTAAACCCAAATATTTTAAACGCTTTAAAAATAACGATTTGTTTCCGATTAATAACTAATTGTATTCCGGTTATCTAGGCCTTGCCTTTCGTAAAAAATAGAACGTTCCTGAGTTTTTTCCGGGTTTTACGTTTAACAAAATTAATAAACGTACCCGTACCTTACCGTCGTACGTTTTCCGATTATTTTCCGATATTTTATATTAACTTTCCTAATACGTTTATTAAAAGTTAATTAACGTAAAGTTTAATAATTAAACGCGAAATTTTGTTTTCGAAATAAAGGTTCGATTTTTTTTACGTTATTTATTAGTTTCCGTTCGTTTTTTATCTTATTTGCAAAAAAATTATAATTTGGTTTTTGATGTTTTAACCTGATATAAAATTTAATAATTAAATATAAAACCTTATTTTTAAAATAAAAGTTTAAATCTTTCCATATCGTCGCTTGGTTTCCGGTTATATTCCAATTTATTATATATATTTAATAGTATTTAATCGGTTGGTTTCCGACCGGTATATAACAAAATAATTATTTATTAAAAACCCAAAAATAACTATATAATTAAATTCGATTTTAATATTTTAATATTACTTAAAATTACTTTTTATGTTTTTACGATTATTATGTAATCGATTTCCGATCGGATTATTATAGCTTTACAGGTTTTAAATTATTTTATTTCCTATATATACGCTTAATTTTTTTCTTATAACGCTTTAATATTTTCGGTGCGTATTCGAAATGCTTTCGGAGTTTTTACGTATTATATTTAGTAGGTTAACTTTTTTATTTAATAAAGTATTTACGTTGCCCCCGGTTATTACGATAACGAATAATATTTTTTATTACTTATTTTTCCTATTTTTCTATTAAGTTTAACAGCGTTATTTAATTATCGCCCGATTCCCGATTATATTACGGTTTTAGCAAAAACATTAGAAATATATTATATATTCGTTAATACTTAATAAAAAAAATTACTTTATACGTTTAGGAATTTATTTATTCCTTAATTATTACCTGGACGTAAATAAATATAAATTTTTTATTTTTAAATTTGAAATTTTTAATCGAAAAACCTATTTATTACCTTAGTTAAAATTTTATAAATATATAGTATTAATCGTAATACTTTTTTTAAGTTACTGTTATTTTTTCTTAATATTCGCGTATTATTTAGCGGACGGCCGTAATTTTTTCGAATCGTTCCTTAACTCCCTTTATTTACTTTTTAAATCTTTATAAAAAATATTTTATTATTTTTAAGTAATATCCGTATAAAACCTTAAACGGTAAACGGCCGGTAAATATATTCCGAACATTATTATATACAAACTCCGCATTTCGTAACAACCTTATTTAATTATCTTAATACTTATTAACGTAATTACTAAAATAATATTTTAAAATCTAATAAATACGTTTTATTTACTTATCGGTTTACGGATAATAAACGGTTAATATCCACTATTTTATTTTTCGTTTTTTGCAAAACTTAACCTAAAATTAACTTATTAATAATTTGTTTTTATTATTAATAATCCCTGCTAATATACCGAACCTGCACTTTATTTTATCGTAAAATAATCAAGTTAACTTAACGGCAGTTAATATTTTAACTGTAAAAATAAATAAGCCCATTTTCGTAAAACGATCGACGATCACTAAGATTGTATCATACTTTAATCCGTTTAATCCTAAACTTTTAAAAAATCTTATAATAAAGTTTAACGTAATTTTTTAAAAAAATTATTTAGATAATAATAAAAACTATAGTTACCCGTATAACTTATAACGTAATTTTATCGTCCCTTAATAACTCGGACATTATTTAATATATTTTCGGATGTCGTTCGTTATATTCTTTTAATAGAACTTTTTAATTATAAATTCCAGTATACGGACGTATCCTATATACCCTATTTTTAAATCGTTATAATATTAACTAATTAATTATTTTCGCAAAACGCCTTACGACAAAATTACGAATTTATCCCGATAATATAAAACCTTATTCGGATTTAGGAAATATCCTCCTTTTACTCCGGCTTAACGTCTGGTTATCCTTATTAGTTTTATAATATTTAAGTTTTTAATTTACAGCTTTTAAACTTAATCGTAAAACTATCGGGAAACTTTCGGTTATAATACCGTTTCGTTCCTAATTAACTCCTTTATTAAAAAACGTAAAACGTATTAATTATAAATAATAACCTTAATATTAATTTTATTTTTCTTAGATTTTTCGGAATCCGATCGTAATATAGTTATAATTTGCAATTATTATTATTTAGCCGTCGATCGTATTAATATTATAATCCTTACTTATATTATTATACGCAAACAGTAAGTACGGTAAATATATAATTTTTTACTTTTCCTTTTTTTTCGAAAACTTTTTACGATTATATAACGAAAATTTTCCGTTTCCTTTATACGGACGGTAATTACCTAAGCTTTTACTATTCGGAATTTATCTGGAAATTCTGCAGTAAGCAAATTTTACGTTACCTTTACGAAACCTTTTGTTCCTTTATAATGTTTTAAATCGTATTATATATTTATAACGGTTTTCCGTATATTTTCCGGCATATTATCCGTAAATTTAAACTTTTTTAATAACGTAAAAATTATATTTCCATATGCAATTTCCCTTAACATATAATCTGGATATTTTAATAATTTATCCGCCGGATTAACGGTACCCGGTTAATATTAAATCTTAAAATTAAATTAGGAAAGACGGTAAATTTATCGGGCTAATCTGTTTTTAAAATTACGGGCTAACGCCTTAATAATATTTTTTAACGTTATATAATCGGTAAGTACTAAAAAATTTTTTTCCGTACCCTCGAGGTATTATCGTTAATACTTTAAACTTTTTATAATTACTAATAATTTTTATTACCTTATAACTTACCGTTTTTCGGTCGGGTTAAATTTCCGTAATTAGTATACAACTAAATATTAATATTTCCTATATTTTTATAACAGGATTCTTAATATAGCCCTTATAAAAACGTTTATTTTAACCTTAATATTTTTTAAATTATTTTAATATTAAAAAATAAATATTAACTAAAAAACGTTTTTTAACTTACGGAATATTTCCTTAATTTTTTTTAATTATTAGAACTTTATTGTTTTGCTTTTATTTTATATTCCTTTTAATAACTTAATAATAGGCTTAATAATACGCGAATAATAAACGATAAATTTCCGATAAAAATTCGTAAATTTTAAAAAAATTTAGATATTACGAATAAACTTTGGTTTTAGTTATGTTTTAATAACGTTAACCCGTCGGCGATCTATCTTTAAACCTTCGGTATTAATTACGAATCTTAAAAACTTTATTTTTTTCTTAAAAAATTCGTATTTAAATAATTTAGCAAATAATTAATATTATAATAATCGTTCGTAAACCAGTTAAAAATATTTCGTATATTTTTTTTCGTTATCCGAATAAATAATTATATTATTTAAATATATTATATATATATAATTTATTAATTTAATTAACGTTTTATATATATAGGCTTAAAATATAACCGGTACGTTAATAAAATTAAACGGCATAACCGTATATTTGAATTAACCGTAACGCATTCGGAAAACAATTTTCCATTCGTTACCCTTTTTAATTTTAATACAATAATACGTATTTTTAAAATTAATTTTTGAAAATACCTTAACTAACCTTAGTCGGTTTATAAACTTTAAAATCAAAGGTAAAAAATATCGGTTTTTTATTATTACCCGATTTAAACCCTTATAGTTAACGTACAATCGGAAATTGCCGTTTTTTTTAAGTACGAATAATACCGGTACCTTAATATCCGCTTTTAAATAACGTATTTTTCTTACCTTTAAATTTTTTTAAATATACTTTTCGAATATTTTCCGTTAAGTTTCCGAAATTAGGTAAATTGGGTTAAATAAAGGCGTTTTCCCTAGGATCAGATTTATTAAATATTCCGCTTTAAATAACTAAGGAATTTTTCTTATTATTTCCTCAGAATATATTCGCCGGAAACTTTCCAAATAAACTGGTAAATCCTTTATATCTTAAAAAATCTGTTCCCTGAATTTTAAAATATCTAACTTATTAATTAGGCTTATTAAATTAATAATATAAGCTTACTTACCGGAAAACGTTAAGTTTGCAATTTCCTACTTATCGACCTTTTATATTAATCCATATAACTATTAATACGTAATTATATTTAATATTATCCTTAACTTATTTATTCCAGTGCGGGATAAAAGGAAATTAAGCGCCTTCCGGTTACGGCATATCGCAAAATAAACTTACTTAAATTTTTATTCGGTTTTATTGCTATTTATTATATTAATAAAAATCTTATAAACTTTATAATATTTAATATAAATGCTGTTAACGCCGATAAGGCCCGGAATATTTACGGAAACTAATTAAAAGTTAAACTTCCTTACTAGCTTTTTATTTATAATATTTACTTACGTTCCGGTATTTATATTAATTTATATTATTATATCCCTTATATTCCTTTTAATAAATATTTTCTTTTTAAAAAGCGGTTTTATTTCAATTATCCTGTAATTATTAGCCGAAATAAATTAAACGTATACGTTTATTCCGGTTTTTTTTTTAGGTTTACGTTTAAAAACTAATTTAATTTATCGTTATATATTATAACGTTCTATACGGCCTTCGGAGGTCGGTTTCCGTATAACCGGAATAACAAGGTTTTTATATCCTTTTAAAACTTATAATTCACATTTTTATAATTTATTTTCTTACAGTTGTAATATTTAAATAAGCCTTTATAAAAATCAAAAGTATTAAATTGTATAAATTTACTTCGATCGGAATTAAATCGGCAATTATCCGATTTCCGTATATAGGAACGTTTACGGTCCCCATTATTTCCATATAACGTCTTTAATTTATTCTTAAAGTCCCTTTTCCTAAAGGCATTAAAATAAAATCCTTTATCCTTATTAATACCCTTAATAAAAAACGATTAATTTTCTTTCGCTTTTTTCCAGGCGTTTTAATAACATTCTACCTTATTTGCTACGTTATTAGTTCGTTTTAACTTAACGTCTTTTCGTAATAAAGTATTTCGTAACCTTGGTATTAATTTATAAAAATAATTAAAAGCAAAATGTTTATTATCCCGATTATTTTCCGGGCTAAAAACGTTTGCAGGTTTTATTTTATAAATCAGGAACTTTTATTTAACGTAAAAATCCAGCAGTAACTAATCGGGTTACTATCGTAATTCCATAAACTGCTTCCTATATTCTTTATTAAGGAAATTAAAATTTACATAACCTTTTTTAATAAAAATTTATAAATTTTTTATTTTTAACTTTTTCTTATAATCGAAATAATTAAACGTAACGCAATATAATCGTTAAATATTCGTAATAAAAACGTTTATATAACTTATAACCTATTAAATATAAATAAAAACGCTTTGTTTTAGCTTTTTAACGTAAGCTTCCGTAACAGCTTTTATTTAGTTTTTTTTTTTTTTCTAATCGACGTACGTTCGGAAAACTTCGGATAATTATAACGCAGTATTCGTTCGTTATTTTTAAACTTTTATAATAACGTCGTAATTAATTTATAAAGTTTTGTTTTTTCGGCCTATATTATTACTTATTATTCGGCCAGTTATCGGAATAATTCCGAATATTGCTTATTTTGTTAACGGATAATTTTTAAAATTTAATCGTTATTAAAAAGTTTAACTTTTCCTTACTTTAAATTCCGTAACGTAATTGTTATATTACATCCATTTTCCAACCGTTTAACGGACGGTTATCGCGATATATCCTTATTATATACATAAAAAGATTCGTAATTTTAAGAAATGTTATCCTTTATTTATTAAACTTCCCCTATAAACTTTTTTATATATTCCTATATCGTAATTAATCGTTCGTCGATCGGGTTAACATTTAATAACTCGGGTTCGTTTCGTAATTTACGTACTTTGTTTCTGGTAATTATCGCGTTACTTTTTATAAAAATGGAAAAATTGTAAAATATTAAATAACTATAAACTAAAATAAGGTAATTACCGACTAATTTTAAAACGGATTCCAAGAAATAAATATATTAAATTACTTCCATTTAACGTTTCCTATTAACGCCAGATAGTATATTTATATAAGTAAGTAAATCGGTGGCTGGTCGGTTACCAGCCGCAGCTCCGTAAGCTTTATATTCTTACAGCTGGCTATATAAATAAGCTCGCCGTTTTGATCTATATTTAATAAACCTTTTATAACTTTACGAAACCGTTATTAAATTAAATTAAATTTCTAATATATATATATTAAATAATAATAAAATAAATAAATAAAGTTGTATTATAATCTAACTACTTTTGGCCTAGTCTTATTTCTATTTAATTTCGAAATAAATATATCTTAATTAATAAATAGCTTTACGGAATTATATTAGATTTTTTTTCCATACTATATATACCGCTTTTTAAAATTACGATATATATAAAATATATATTTTTTTAAAAAAAAATTATTTTCAGAAATATAAAAAGATGGGTTTTATTTAAGGGCTAAAAAAACTTATCTTATAATAACTTAAGAAATAAAGACTTAATATTTTTTTCAACTTTTTTATAAGTTTATTAATATATTATATATAAGAATTTAAAATTTTAAAGTAATATATATAAGTTACGCGACGTTACGAATTTTTACAAATTAGATTACGTACGGGAACTCCGGTTAGGCAGCTTATATAGCCAGCTTGCTTATATAGTACGTTATTAAAATTTATTATAAATATTAACTTTATATTCCTTCGATTTAAATCTTTTACGATATTTATTATCTATTTTTATATATTATAAATCTTTCTTACCTTTTTTTTTCTAGCTTTAAAAGTTTATACTTTTTATAGTAATTTAAAAGCCGCTGCCTGCCCCGCCGGGTTTAGCGGCATATCCCGTCCGGGCCAAGCGGCCCACTCCGCCCTGTGCGCAATCCGCGCACGTGCACCGTCCAGGCAAGCCTCTGCCCATAAGTAGGTAGCATGTTTGGGCCCGTCACGCGGCCCACAGGGAAATATCTCGCCCCCGTACTAGTCCTAGTCCCGTGGCGCAGAACCAGAGAATACCCGATTAGTCTGCCCCAGATGCTCTCTTTCTTATTGGTTCTAGGATTTGCATCGACTTGTGCCACTCGACTAATCAGGTCAAGCGTTGTTGCCTTTTTTACTCAGGCACGGCTCACCTTATGTACCATTAGTAGCGTGCCCTGAGAAGTTAGTTCATGAATAATCTTAGAAGGTTATACGGAGAAAATGGACCTCAGAAAATGACGAGGCTTCCTCTACATTTAATGTGGCTTGTTAAAGACACTAATCGACCAATTACCACTCAAGCTCAGTTTAAATCAGTCCCCTATTTACTTAATCGCATAAATAAATCGAAAATGGCTATTTAAAGCATGCTTATAGAGGTCATATTATAAAAGACATTTAATGTACTCGTGTACATAAGAATTCTTTTATTTGAGCTGCCCTATTCGGGCTATATTTTATTTTTCCTAAATCAATTAACAGCTGCTAATTTCCTGGTAACCTATATAAGCCCCACCCTATGGCTCATATATTTAAAACTAATATTTCAGGTACGATTTTTAATTAATTCTTATAACTAATATATTCCGTTTTTTATTATATTTATCTATAACCCGGTAAACCGTAATAACAATAATAATAATAGTTATAATAATACCATACTACCGTATTTATAAACTTTTTTTTTAAGTTATACGTTTCTATTAATTAATATAATATAATATATTTTCCTCTGCCGCCCGAAAACGGTCCCGAAAATAACGAACCTTGTACTACTGTTAATAAATTAATAACTTCTCTAAATTGTTTCGTATTTATTTATAAATATTAATTCGTAAAACGTAACAAAATAAACTTTCGTAATAAAATATACATTAAATATTACGTTTATTATAACCGTAATACGGTACACCCGGATAAAAACCATAACGTAAAACGGTTTAATATATATAAAATTAATTGTCCCTTCGTAATTATTATTAAGATTAACCGTTTTACGAGCTTTAAATAAATATTTTACTTTTATAACATTATAAAACTAAATTATAACCATAAATTTTCCAAAAAGCTTACCGTTTATCTAATTAAATACCGTTTAACCGAATTCGAATAATTTATAATATAAAATATAACGTAAAATAATATATATAAGGTCGTTAGGTTTAAGCCGTATTATCCAGGCTAAGCTAAAGATACGAAATAATTATACTAATAATTAATACGATAAATTCTTTACCTAATATTTTCGAACACGGTAATTATTAATAGTTTTTACGGTAATAATAAATTATACGTCTCGGTTACGAAAAGCCTTATTTTGAAACCGACTATTACATAATGCCGATAAATTTCGACCCTAATAAATTTTATGCCTTTTAGTTAGTTCGGTAAAGGGAATCTCCTGGAATATAATAATTTAAAAGATGTTAAACTTTTCGCGGTAAATCTTAAATCCGTATAAAATAATTACTTTATAACCCTTTGTTAATTTTATAATAGCTATTTTTAACCTTAATCGATCTTATAATACTTTTTTAAATCTTTATTAATTAAAATAATTAAAATATATTAAGTAATTCCTATTACAAAATACCGGTATTTCGTAATTATAAAATCTTTACGGAAAACGTTTTTTTTAAAGTCCTTAAGTTTAATAAAGCTTTAAAGTAAACTAAAAATATCGATACCTTTATCGATTTAACCGATCTTTCTTAAAAAAATCGGATTTTACTTTTAATTTTCGAATACGATTTAATTTATATAAGTAAAAATAATTAAAAATTAGATAATCTTATAATGGAAAATATCGACCGTATAAAAAAACTACTGGAAAAATTAGATATAAGCGGTAAAAGGCTTAAAAATTTCGAAATTTAATTTTTAATTCGATATAAGTTAGAGAATTACGAATAATAATTTATCCGGCTGTTCCGGATTACGAAAGCCATTTAGAATTTGCTTAAAAATGGTCGTCGATAGGGGCATAACAGGGTAATCTGTAAAAAGGTTAGGGCTTAATAAAGCTTAGCAACCGATATTACAATCTATTTATTTATTTAATTTTATTCTACAGTTACGTCTCCTTTACAGAGAGTAAAATAATATATAAATACGTAATATTTATATTTACCTTAAAACCGCCTTTTTCGATTATAAAATAACGTATAAAAATATAAAGAATTACATTTAAAATTACTACCGTAAAAAGCTTAACGAACATACCGATATATAAATTTTCGTAAAATATTTACAAAATAATAACCTCCTTTACCGTATCCGATATAAAAAAACATTTTTTATACGTATCGTAAATATTATATAATTATATCCTTAATATATCGAAATATAAAAACGTTACTTAAAAGTTATAAATTTCGATAATACGTATAAAACGAACCGATATTAAATACCTTTTTTTAACGTTATTAACTTAATATATATGAAATTAACGTTTAATATATATTTCGGAATCATTTTTAATTAAACCCGGCTTTAATATAACTAGCTTATAAAAAATTATATAAAATTACTAAAAAAAAATATTCGGAAATCCGATATATTACTTTTTAATTTTTAAAAAAATTTTAAATTAACGGTAATAAAATATTTTCCCTTTACGTAATAATAGATTTATATTATCTATATTAACAAAAACGTTATTTATTAAATTAAACGTAAATAGAAAAAGTTATCATAAAAATAAAAAGATATTAATAATAATAATAATAATAATAACGAAAAGCAAAATAACTTTACTTTTAATAACCTCGCCGGCGTTAATAATTAACGAATTTCTTAATTTAATACTTCCGGTTATAAAAATATTATATTACCTTTTAATTTTTTTTTTTACGGAAATCCCTTAACGTACTACATAAGCGAACAGCTTAAATAAGCGAGCGGACCGTTTTTTAGCACTTCGCAATAAGAAACTGAAATAAATTAATTACAACGTAATAAATCAATTTAAATTAATTAAATTTTTTATCGTTAAACGTTTTTATAACCTCCTTATAAATACGCGTATTATATCCGGGCTTATCGTAAATATTATATTTCCGTTTTTTGTCCGAACCTTTTTATGATAATTATTTTCGGCTTTTATTAACTGCAATTATTTATTATTACTTTCTTTCTTAGTTATAAAAGTTTATACCTCCTTTACAGTAAGTATTTATCCTTTTTAAAAACGTATATTTTTAATTTTCCGATATTTATTAAAAACGTAATTCTGTTTGCGAAAATAACCTTTTTTTCCTCGAAAAAAAACGTTTTCGTATAAAAATATTAAGTTATTTTTTATTAAAAGATTAACCGATTTAAATATCTTTATCGGAAAATTACCCTAATAATTTTTAATTATTCTTTATAAATAACGTTTCTGTTAAATCGCTTTAGTAATATTTCTAGGAGTTTTCGTAAATAAGGAAATAACGGAATTAATAAAAGTAAGTAAAAAAATAGTCGGTATAAGTATAATTAAAACTTTTAATTCGGAAAAAATATAATTAAAATCGAATAAAATAAATCCTATTTTTATAAATCCGGATTTAATGTTATTAGTTATTATAATAACTTTAAATACGTTATAAAAGCCGGTAATAAAATCCTCCTTAGTAATATAAATAACGTAATATCGTATAAAATTTTCGATATATAACGAATAAATACGTTTTAATATAAAAAAAATAAAATACGTTAAAAGGTTAAAACCGATAAAAAAAATAAGCAAATATATAAAATATAATAATATTATTAATTTTATAGTAATTATTAAATTCGATTAAATAATAACTTTTATAACTGTCGGGAATAAAAAAATATTTCGAATTTTTAATACGTATTTCAATATATTTATCGAAATATTTAATTTATTCTATATTTAATTTATTTATCGTCCAGCCGTTTTCGCTTATAACAATCCTTTAATCGGGTAAAAATGGGTTATCGGCGAACTAGCGAAAAAAATGGTTCTTTCCGACAAAAATAATAAATAAAAGTAAGGTCTAATTTTAAAAATTAATAATTTATATTATTATAAATTATTTCTTATTCCCTTATTACATTTATTTAAATTTTTTACGTTTTTTAACATTTATAATTACCATACCTATTATTATAAAAAAACTTATTAAAAATTTTATTTTATCGAAGTTATAAATATCCTCTTTTATAATACCGTATTTCGTAATTATAATTCGAATAAACTTAAATTATTTACGAAATACCTTTAAATTTTCGTATATAAGGTAAAGTGCCATTGTAGTATTTAGCTATGTACAAGCTGATCCGTTCACTATATACATGTATACAAATGGTTTTATACAAATGCAACCGGGGAGCACCCCCTTAAAAACCGTCCCTTTTTAACCAAGGGCCGGAAAAACGCAATACGGGTTATGTGATACGGCAACTGACGATAAATATACCCGATTAATTAATTGGTTCCCAGCGCCCCTAATCGTAACTGGTTCCCAGCCACCCCTCAATGGTCGCCGATACGGTGGCGGAACCGAAGCCCCAATTGGTCAGCTTCTTTAGGCTGGTAGCACCTAAAGGAACGGTGGCCTAAGCTGGATTTAAACCAGCTATTTCTTAAGACCAACCGAAACAGGGTGCCCAAGCCTATCGCAATTGAAAGAGACACCCAGGCTCGCAACCACTGAGCCATTAGGCCTTAAATTTTCGTATAAAACCTTTTAATAATCTATTTTTCGATTTAAATATATTTTAAGTTTTTCTTACCATCTAATAAAATTAAACGTTTAATTAATCCTGGTACGTATCGTAACGTATTAAGTAAATAGCAAATTTATTATATTTTTAATATATTAAAGCCGGATAAAAAACGTTTGCGTATTTAAATTAAGGATTTATTCGATAATTAATTTTTTTTCGGTCGGCGTTAGTTTTCGCAAATTAAGGACAATATTGGTTCGGGCGCGTTTACCATAATATCGGGCTTTTAAGGTAATTTCGGCAATATCGTATATAAAAATAAATTTTTTATAATTAAGTTTTTAATTTTATTTCTTAATTTAAATAGTTAGGTTTATTTTAATTTTTTTTATAAAACGTTTTATAATATTAATATTAAAAAATATATAAATCAAGTTAAAAAGTTAAAAAGTTAAAAAATTTAATCCGTTTGCTTATTTAAGCCGTTCGCTTATATAGTACGTTATACTTAAAAAGGTATCCTTTTATATTAATAATATATAATATATTCCTAAACGGTAAAAAGTTTCGAAAATATTTAATAACGGTTAATTAACGAATTCGGCAAAGATTAAAAAAACGTTATTAAATATTTCGAAAATACGTATTTTATATATCGGTATAAATAAATTAATTGTTATGCCTTAAATTACCGTAATTATAATATTCGGATTATATTTTTTATTAAATTAAACTATAAAAACTTTAAAAATTATTTAATTAATAACTGCAGTAGTTTATTAAAGGATATAAAAAGCCTTAAACGTATAGTTAAGAAAATAATAAACGATTATCGAAATACCTTTAACGCTTAAAGTACCCGTATACGGAAAATTTTCTTCGGTTATACGTAATTCGGTTATTTTACGATAATATATTTTTATAAAGCGGTTAATTTTATAATAATCGAATACCGTAAAACCGAAACGTATATACCTTTACCGATCTAACCCCCGAAAATTTTGCGACTTTACCTTTCCGGAAAATATGTTTTCGAAAAATAATACGGCCTTTTATATACCTTTAAAATTTTCAAAATTATGGAAAAAAAATAACAAATAACTGTACGGTAATAAACTTTAAAAAAAGAACGTTAATATTAAATAATTAACAAACCGGAACTTCGTTAATAAAAAACCGTTATTATTAATTAAGGAACTTTATATACAAAAATCCCGTAAACAATTTCGAAATAATATTATTACTTTCCGTTAAACGTTATTACGTTATTATAAATAAAAAAAGCATTATCTTATTATCCGCCGTTGTCTTTTTTAATAAAAATTAATTAACCTTAATTCGGACGAAAATAAACCATATTAAAAATTACCGCGTAATAATAAAAACGTTTAATAATTATAACGTAAAGAATTATTATAAATAATTTAAGAAAAACCTTTATAAATAAAGCGTAAAAATTAATAATTTTATAAACAAAACGTAAAAAATTAATAACTTTATAATTTACTTATAATACGATCCGCGTTATATTACAGCTTTAACGGGATATAAAAGATTAACAAATAATGCGTATTACAAAACGGTAACGTATTAATAAAACCCGAAATAAAACCTTTAATATTAATTTTTATGAATATCGTAATATTAACAATATTTTAAAAAAAGCTGAAAATTAAAAAAATTAAAAAACTTAAAAAGATTAAAAAAGTTAGGAAATAATTAACTTAACGGAGAATTAATTGAATTTTTTATATATTATTATAGTACGTTGTACCTTATATAATATTAAAAAATAATAGATATATTATTAAAATACTAGTATTAATTAAAAACGGTGCAAATTATATATAAAATCAGGTATATCAGATGGGTATACGTATTTAGGGGGTATAGGTAGGTCTCTTACAGGCTACTTGGAAGCTGACAGCTGTTAAGGTGGCCAGGAAAAATAAAATATAGCCCGAATAGGGCAGCTCTTTTATTTTGCCGCTTTCCACCGCTCATTTTTAGTCAGAAACACCGAGCTAAACAAAAGCGCTTGCCTCGGGAGGCGGGCATCCTATCCGCAATCTCCTCACCTGATCCATTGGTTCAGTGTTTATGTGTCTCCATGAATTTGGTGATGTTATCTCCGGGCTCCAGATCGTCAAGCAAACCCTTATGCACGGGTTCCCATCCAAGCTCGGCCCTTGTCTTGGCACTCGAGGACGGGTTGTCCGTCCCGATCGCCTGCCCCATGAAGCCGATCAGCCCCTGCAACTCTTCGAGCGACTTGTTGGCCATGGGCACATTCAACTTGTTGCCAATCCTCTCGGCAATGTCCTTGAGTCGCACCCCTTCCTCGGCCACCGGGTGATACACCGAGCCGCCGGGCTTGCCTTTTTCCAATGCTAACCGGAAGGCCTGCACCGCATCCAGGTAGTGCGTGGCGCCCCAGCGGTTCTCCCCAGCGCCAACATACATCACGGTGCCCGCCTTCTGGACGCCCGCCATAATTGTGCTTACGAGGCCCATGCCGCCGTCACCGTGCACGCTGGGCGGCAGCCGCATGACGCCGACACGCACCCCCTTTTCCACGAACGCCAGGGCGACATCTTCGGATGCGCCCCGCGCCGACCCGAACGGGTCACTCTTGTCGAAGCTCTGATCCTCGGTGCCAACCTGGCCCTTCTTCAGCACCATGGTGCCGGACGTCACGACGAGGACGCGCTCGCCGCCGGCGGCCGCCAGCGCGGAGCCTATCGCATTGACGGCTGCCCGATCCGTCGCGCACGAGCCCTGGAAGTCCTCGAAGTTGTGGACGAAACCCAGGTGGGCGACGGCGTCGGCCTGCGACGCGGCCTGCTTGAGGGTGTCCACGTCGTCGAGCGTGCCGCGCACCACCTCGGCCCCGAGGGTCTTCAGTTTCTCGGCGCCCGAGTCATTGCGCGCCAGGCCCGTGACTTGGTGGCCCCGGGAGAGCAGCTCCTTTGTTAGAGCCGAGCCGATGTAGCCTGTCGCGCCGGTGATGAAGACCTTCATGGTGGAAGTCGTTGATAGTCGGGAATTAATATAAATATAGGTATTAGAGAGTTGAAAGCGCCGGCAACTTTGTTGGGATACTTTGGAATGGGGGCTTTCTGTCTTGCTTTCTCGAGGGGAGAGCTACTGAGGGTTTATATACTGTTCGCGGTCCCAACAATGTCTACGAAATCTTCTGATCGTCCACAAGTCGGTCGAACTTTTCGTCCGCCCGACATGATCTTGTGTGCCTTATGGGAGCAAGGCTCCAACGAGTGCATAAGACTGTCCTTGACGTTGCGACAAATGGAATTGAGAAAATAGGACCAATCAGAGGCTTCCAAACCCGAGCACAGGTTAGTGTGGAGTACAGAGAATCCGAGGGAGGGTTAGTGCGTGTAGTGCATCGGATATCGGACTTGCGGAGATAAGCACGTCTTTTCCACATATTTCCCTAGCTCCGGAATATGCTCTGATGTTCTGAAACTCCCCTACCGTTCTAACTTTTCTGCGTAGTCTTGAATATCGAATCAACCATGACCGCCAGTTGCACAATGGGGACCCAGAATCGTGAGACCAGGCGGAAGTCGAGATTTGGCTGCCGAAACTGCAAGCTCAGAAAACTCAAGGTGGGCTGTCCTGTGTTCCCATATGACACACCCGACTGAATGGATTTCGTTCGCCTCATAGTGCGATGAGACCAAACCACAGTGTAAGAGATGTTGTACTTATGGGGTTCTATGCAACTTCGAGTTCAATGTTCCCGATCTACAGTCGCTTACCGAGGAGCCGACAAGACAGATGACCAGGCCGGAAAGGGCGGTGGCGCTACAACCTCCTGTCAGCAGCGCTGTCTGGGCATCTGATGGAACAACCTCATTTCCATTAGATGCAAATTGTCTGGAATTTCTGACACGATTTCATACGCGGAGTCTCGCTAATCCAGATGATCCTGCTTTCATAGAAGTCAACGCTAAGCTCATGAAATCAGCACTTGAGGTAAGTCGTAGTCAGATTCTCGTCGCCTAGCGTTGTTTAAGCTGATTATTAACACCATGTAGCTTTAGTCTTATTGACGAATGATTCACAGTATCCGTTCTTGATGCACTCTTCAGTGGCGCTAGCGGCTGCATACGATCGCTATCTTCACACATCGTCAGGCAGTCGCCGGACGCAACAAGAATCATATCACTGGTCTCGATGCATAACACTCTTCAACAGGAGATTAAGCCAGCCGATCCAACCAGAGGACAGGGATCCCATATGGGGTACTGCAGTTTTTCTGGCTATCTTAAGCTTCTCATCTCTTGATGTGTGTACGCCAGAGGAGGCATGGCCTCTGAAGCCTTCTGAGCCTTCCAATCTGGAATGGCTTCAAATGGGCGAAGGCAAGATGGCATTGTGGAATATAACCGACCCCCTACGACCGGACAGCGTCTTTCACATCATGGCACATACGTTCGCCCAGATGCATTCCCCGCTGCCGAAGAGAGGTATCTGTGGCGTCCCGATGGCGCTAGCGCACCTGTGCTTCCTTGACGACTCGTCCACCGCAGAGAGCAGTCCGTATTTTACGGTGGTGCACGCGTTATCGCAACTTCAAGCCCTGAACGACGAGGACATATCAGCAGGCAGAGTCCTACTATTCACACGTGTCATGCAACCGTCTTTCAAATCTTTGCTGCGGGAAAAAGACCCTGTTGCTCTGCTGCTATTTTACTTGTGGTATCGCAAGGCAAGGCATGCTCTGTGGTGGATCGAACTCCGGGCTAGACTGGAATGCCCGGCTATTTGCTTGTATTTGCAGCGGTATTTTAAAGGAAATGCCGCAATACAGGCATTTCTGCCTGGTAATCCGCTCGCAGATCAATGATATTGGTGGGAATTCGAAACCATAGGGTTCTCTCTTCCGGGAATGTTGCCGGAAGATTCTCCGACGATGCCATCAAGTTCACCACTTGCCAAGAAACTCAGTTTGCAAGTATAATGTTGGACTCGGGCCCATTTACGAAACCTTTGGTGGTTTCACCCTTAACCAACGCCTGTAAAGGGGTTTTCACCGTCATTTGTTAATTATATGGAACTTGAGAGACAAAACTACTTGATCAGCTAGATTGGGATCATCCTCGTTGTCCTTCTTCAGTCAGCACGTTAACAGAATTCTATTCCATATGCTTCAGTGTGTGTGTATGGTCTAATATATAATCAGTCACCACATTTCACAAGCCTGAAATCTGGCGGCTGTCGGAAGAAGCCTCAATCGTCTACTAACGTGTCAAGCCTTAAGTCGTTAACAGACAACTGCGTAAAGGAAACTCTCAGCAAAGAGCCGTTAATTATGCTTAGGTCAACCGTGCATAATTTCCTATGCACATTTTATTTATGCTGTGTCTCAATTGTGCAGATTAGGCCAGGCTCAGCCTTAAAGCGGAGTGGCTCAGGTCCGCGTTGAGTACCTCGTCACGGAAGAGTGGACTGTTGCCTGACTCTCGTGACTGTGCGGATGATGTCCCGCTGCTCACTATACCTTTCGAGCTCAGAAGGTACTGTAACATTAAGGAAAATGAATCTGAGCGGCCCGGATCTTCCGATAATGGAGCATCCTCCTGAAGATAAAGCTGCGTGACGTGAAATCCAGGCCCGAGGACTAACACCGTGTATCAGCAAGGCTCCCCCTATCCACGACCCTATCCCCGCGTACTCGAGAGCGTCTTTGAGGTCCCGCGGCGTGAGGGCTGGGAACAGCGGGGTCGCGACCGCCACTTTCACTGCGAATTGCTCTGTCGAGTGGACACCGTCGCGTGTTCCGCCGAGCGCCGCGGCGTGATAAGCTTCAAGGGTAGCATCACTGAGCTGGCGGAGGAAGGACCCAAACACCCCGACGTCCCGAGTAGCGGGCCGGCCCAGCTTCTTGTCCAGCCAGCGGAGAAGGGTGTTCTCCTTAGCTGGGTCTGGGCGCGGTAGCGGCCCGCGAGAGCCGTACCATGAGATCCCTGTACGGAGAGTCGGCCTCGACCTTAGCTAGGTCAATGGTCGTCCCGTTGTGCAGGCGAACGCCTGATGTTCTGCGCGAGGAGTCAACGATTGGACTATGCGAATGACGCGGCGAGATAGAACTCGGTTGGGGGGTTGGAGGTGGGCGGGTGAGAGAAATTGAAAGAAGTTCTAACCCATAACTGGTGCTCAAGTCGAAACCGAAACCCGGTGCGTCGCGGTCTGCGGCAGGCAGACATGTGGTGTATGTTGGCATCGGGCAGTCATGAAGTGCGGTTACTATGCGAGTTGGAGTTAGGAAGCAGCAGCTATAGCATGAAAGCCGCGGGCTTGAGTTAAAGAAGACCGAGTAGATGCATTTTTTGTTGTCGTGATCTAACAGGACTAGGTTGCCAAAAGGGTACGTCTGTGGCGCGGCCAGTATCAACAAGTCTATTCC